>CAUYQV010032083.1:0-79893 GCA_963574575.1 Galagoides demidoff | reverse complement strand
AGAGCAGCACCAAGGAGGAGAGAAAAGAGAAGAGAAAAAGAGGAGAGTGAAGAGGAGAGGAGAGAGGAGGAGAGAGACTGGAGGAGGAAGAGAAGAGGCAAGATGTCAATTATTAACATTTATGCACCCAACCAGAATGCTCCTCAATTTATAAAAGGGACCCTAACAGACATGAGCCACCCCTTCTAGGTGCTTGGAAGGCTGGGAGCTGATGCCTGTGCCTGGAAGGTATTAATGGGATGTCTTAGCTTCTTACTGCTGAGGCTTAAAGCCATACAGATTCAGTCTTTTATAATTCCAGAGGGCAGAAATCTGAAATGGATCTCACCTGGTTAAAATCAAGATGTTGTTGGACCCACATTCCTTCTAGAGCAGTGGTTCTCAACCTTCCTGATGCTGTGGCCCTTTAATATAGTCCCTATGGGTCGTGACCCACAGGTTGAGAACTGCTGTTCTAGAGACTCCTGGTCAGCATCCGCCTGCTGTCTTGCCTGCTTCTGCTCTGGCTGCCCATGTTCCTCAGCAGCACTCGGATTGCCCCTTCCACCACGTCTGCCACTTCCATGGACCCCTGTGATTACACTGTGCTCATGCATAATTGAGGCTAATGTCCCCATGTTAAGGTCAACTGATCAGTAGGTTTAATTCCATCTGCAATTTTAATTTCCCTTCACCAGATAAGGTAACTGAGGATGGGGATGTGGACATCCCCGGGGACGGTGACTCTATCCAACACTTGGATGAGCGGGAGGTACCCACTGCTCTGGGATGGCATGCCCTGTTTGGCACATCTCTGCCCCGTCTCTCCCAGGATCCCCACCTTCCTGGCAAGAGGCAACTTAGCGCCAACTTAGTGCAGCCAGCACAGAAATGACGGTGCTCATGGCCCATACACCTGCTGAGTGCAGGCTCTGCCTGATCTGTCCCAGGCCAGGGTGATGCTGACAGCTTTCTTCTTTCCAAGGGGGTCCCAGGAACCTCATGGATGCAGGTGCTCCTGGAACAGGATCCTGTGTTGTCCACAGCAGGCAGGCTAGGGAAGGCCCCTCTGTGTTGGGAGACACGTGGCAGTCCAGTGTCCACCCCCCCCAAGGAGCTTGCTGACCTGAGGGAGACCCAGCCCTCTAAACCACCCCAGGCCATGTGATGGGTCTCAGGAAGTGACACCCCCATTGGGAACAGTCATGGCAGGCTTCACAGCAGAGGGAGTCTCTGAGTCTCAGTGTAAATGACCAGCTTGGGGTTTTACCAGGTGTTATGCAGGAAGGAAGCAGTGGCACTGTGGCCTGGGCTCTGAGCCCAGGAAGACAAGGGCTAGGAGTTCACTTTGAGAATGTGGCAACGTGCCTGTGGCTGAAGGGCATGGGCTTCAGGAAGAGGAAGAAAAACTCAGCAGAAGCCAGTCCATGAAGTCCTTGCATTGGAAACTAAGAACCCTGGACTGGACTTTTGGCAACTAGTCAGGGCTGTGCTTTTAGAAGATTGTCCTGGCATCAGCTTGGCCAATTTGCAGCCTCTCTTTTGACAGCTGCAGGGAGAGTTAATGTCACTGCCTGTTGAAATATTGCTACTGCTTGGCCTTGGGGCTTTTTTCCTCCTCCTCTTTTTTAAAGAAAAGCCTGCACATAGAGCTTTCTACCTGTGGAAACTTGCTGTAAAATTCCCACTAGTGTCCAGATCTCTGTCCTGAGGAGAAGCCTTCCAGCCAGGCCCACACTACAAATTCAAAGT
This sequence comes from Galagoides demidoff, assembly GCA_963574575.1. Classification (NCBI taxonomy): domain Eukaryota; kingdom Metazoa; phylum Chordata; class Mammalia; order Primates; family Galagidae; genus Galagoides; species Galagoides demidoff. The sequence goes on along the minus strand of CAUYQV010032083.1, from coordinate 78,162 downwards.
GAACAGCAGGAGTTTCTCAGGGAAAAACAAACCCCGCTTCTAACTTCTGTCAAAGCTTGTCCTGGCTTCAATCTGCACAGACATCCCCCACTGACACCCAGCTTCACAGCAGCCCTGACAAATAAACACAGTCAGCGGGCGATTCATCACATTCGTAAATTGAATCAACATCTTCTTTTGCCTTCTTGCCCAGGGCCATGATCACAGCTTCCCCTGCACAGGGAGGCTGAACTCCCACAGAAGAGGGGCAGATGGGGTGAGCTGAGGATGTGGGAGCTGGCTTCCCGGGAGGCCAAGGGCAGTGGCCTCAGCCCTGTCCTGGGGTCCCCATCCTACGTGTTTATGGTCTTTCTGCCACAGTGTACGTCCCACCATTGCTGCAGAGCACCTGCCCCTGGCAGGCCCGGGGACAAAGCCTTGTTTAATCCCATGCCCTATAGTCCCAGGAGATGGCTATGAGCATGTTCATTTCACAGATGAGGAAGCTGAGACCTGGGGAGAAGAACTGAAGGTGCATAGCAGGCTGGGCCTATCTTGCCAGGTGTTCCCAGCAACCCTGACCTATCCAGCCACCACCCAGCCCCAGGCTGGGCAGTCCAACTAGAGGAAGCTAGAGAGGGGCACTGGCTCATTCCCAGAGCCCAGCACCATGCCTAGCACATAGTAGGCAGTCAACAAATAGTGAGCCAGTGAAAGAGCAGGTAGCAAACAGTAGGTATATGAGCACCTGGTGAATAAATAGCCATGGAGATAACAGGGCCAAGATAGGTGGCCTGGTTTCACATAAGAACAAACTGAGTCTTGAGAAAGTGAGAAGATGGTTAGCAGGTGGCAGGACCAGGACTATAACCCAGACCTGGTCCCCAGCTTGCTGCTCTCTGGGATTTCCACCCTCCCGTGACCTAGGTAAGCAAAGCCCCGAACTGCCCAGCTGCCCTCCCAGATGAAGCTGAAGCTGAACTCCTCCGAACTTTGGCCTCATAGCTAAGTTGAGTTTCTCCAACTCGAAGCAGCTGAAAATGACATAGGCTTTTGGAAAATACAGGGTTTGACTCTGGCTTAGCATCTACTGGTTTATGGCCTAGGCAAATAACTTCACTTTTTCTAAGTTTCAAGAACAAGAATGAGGCCTCCTGGGCACTTTGAGGCTGGGAGGTGGATGAGAGCTTCATGGGGCACAAGTCTGGCGCAGCTGGCACTTGACAGAGGCTCACTTCCTCTCCTGGCACCACTCTGTCCCCATCAGGTACTCATAAACATATAGGGTACTCCAGCAAAGTCTAAGTGTGAAATGACTCTAAGTGGAAGACTCCCCGTGCACAGGAATGGGACCCCAAAGTCCAGCCCGTATATTAATAGAGCCCACACCTCCTGGCCTCCCTTGTAGTCAGGCCAACGGAGTATAAAGAAGGAGACTCATGCACATTCCAGGAAGTCTCCCTAACAGAGGAGAGTGTGCCCTCCTCCTCCCTCTCTGCATCCTGCTGGCTGAAACCCTGGTATGTCAGCTGCTGTGGGGGCAGCCCTGGACTCCTGGGGGCCATGAATGACAGGGTAGGAGCAGAGCTCAGGTTCCTGGCATGGGAGGTCACACCATCTTTGGCCTGTCTGCCACCAGATTTGCATGGGATAAACACATAGAACTTCATTGAAGCCAAGCAGAGCCCCAACAGATAGCCACACGCTGTGTGTGTCAGGCAAGGTTCTGTTGTACAGGGGACTTCAGTCTAATGAGGGAGCCTCCAGGTCAGCCTGTGATCCGCAGAAGGGTGCAGATGCTCTGAAGAGGGACAGAAAGGACTGGTGTACTGGGGAAGGCTTTGCAGGGGAGGTAGGTACTGGGACACCTCAAAGGGCCAGCAGGAAAAACAGAGACAGGACGGGAGACACTGGCCTCAACTCAATGTCTACAGAGGGGCCACAGGGAAGCAGCTGTGAAGGTGGCTGGCCCATGATGGGCCTTGAATTTAGCCAGGTGAAGAAAGGCCTCAGATGGGTTGCAGTTAGGGTGGCCACTGTGGGACCACACTGCAGGAAGACAGCTAGGCTCAGAGCTGCGAACAGTCCCAGCAAGAATTGGTGGTGGCTGGCCTGAGGCCCCCACAAAAGCCAGCATCAATTCTGGAGTGAGCTGGGCTCTCAGCCCCGGGGGAGTGCAGTGACCAGGGTGACACTTGCTGCCCTGGCGGCTGTCTTCCTCTCCAGCCTGCAAACCTTGGACTCTCATTCCTCCAAACACTGCCTCTGGCAGGATGAGGTGTTACAGCCTAATCAAGTGAATGCAATGAGTATGTTATCTCAGGAATAAAATGAGTAATGAAGATGGATGTTTACAAACTACTTTAAAGAAATTCACCCATGCACACATACAATTTTAATAGTCTCTGAATGCAAATGTAACTTCCATGGAATCCCAGTTCCTCTGTGTCAGTAAACTACCCTAGCCACAGTGGCAGCAGACCAGAGCACCAGCAAGTGTGATGGACACGAAGCCATTCATCTCAGCAGCCTCGAAGTGAGCACAGAACTGCGGTGCCACAGCCCTCTCACCCTCTGTCTGGTCTTTGCTGCTGAGTGCTGTGCCCAGCTGGCCACGCCCTGCACTGCCTGCAGAGAGGACAAGGTAAGCATGGTGGGCTGGCTTTCAGACTGCACACACAGGCTGCTATATCAATCACTACCTTTATCATGCAAATTGATTATCCAAGTTCATTAATAAGCAAGTGGAGCTGTCTGGTCTAGTCCAGACAGTCATCCGCCCAGTCGCTCGCTCAATGATGACTTATTAAAAGATGACTCCGTGCCAAAACCTGGGCTTAAAGCCATCCCTGCCCTGCGGGGTCCCCAAATACCAGAGACTGTGGGCACAAAGGCAGAATGAGGCCCTGACTGTGGGAAGGAAAGAAGGCACAAGACCACTGAAAAGCAGACCAAAGGCTGGAGGAGCAGATGTATCAGTTTCCCAAAATCAAGGGCTTGTGCCAAAACAGCTGAGTGCTGGCTTATGGTAAACAAAAAAACACACAGACCCGACACAAACACCTGGGCGCTCTGCCACCCATGCACACTCAGCAGTGAGGTGAAAAACAAACGGAACCAGGCCTCACCCTGGTTGAGGAGTGGGGTCATTCAATTATCCAATAATTCAGTTACAATGAGGTACACACATTAACTCGTGGGTTTCTGGAGTCAGCCGATTGTACCACTCACCCAAACCCATGGGCCAGAAAACGTGACACAGCTCTGCCTGGCCTGGCCAGGGGTGCGTGAGCATCTACTCCCTTCCCAGCAGGCGTGCTGAGTGCATTTAAAGACCTTTCCCAGCAGCCAGATCACTTGCTCCCCAGCCCGCTGTGAGCACCATGCCACAGAACAGTGGCCCTGGGATATCAGGGGTTGGGCTTGAGTCTACAGGACTGGAACAAGGGCCCCAGTTACTCCCACAGAGACTGCGCTCTGGGCTCCACAGCTTCCCCTCCTCAGACAAATCACAATCAAAATGGCTTTCCCAGCAGGCCTTGGAGGGAGAAGGATGAGAATGGAAGCAGGTGGTGGGAGAATGTGGCAGATGAGAGCACAGCTGGGACAGCAGGTGAAGGCAACCTCCTCTGTGCCACCAGTTCTGGAGTCCTGAGTGGGCCCTCAGCAAACACTGACCAAGCAAGAATGAGGGCAGAATGCACTGCAGGTATTCACAGTGGGGGTGTGCATCCACGCCAGCAAGCTTCCCACCAGCACTGTGGGCGACAGTGCTGTGAACAGGCCTCCCTGTCCCCGAGCCCAAGTTGCTTCCCTGAAGATTACAGAGAGCATGTGCACACACACACATTCTAAAGTGGCATGTCACACAATGCTGTACTACCTACAATGGAACCTTCGGATGTTTATTAGAAAACCAGGATATGATGCATAGAATTTACATAGATACGTGTATTTCAAATACACACACAGCCTATTATGTGCAGGCATCTCAAGCTGGCTCACTCTCTATAGAGAGATATACCCGTGTGCAGACACAGCTCTCCCCACATGAATATGCATGTGTGTATATATATCTCCCAGCCCGGAAATAGAAACCTATATCCTTAGATGAATTACGGAGCTGCGTGTGCCTGTGTCTCCACTGAAAGTCTCCCCCCTCCCACCCCCCTTGGGCAGCCTCCCCGCTCAGCACCTGCTCCTCTGATTCTCAGTCACGGAGCTGCCTAAGTCCCACTGCAGGCTCACTGTCCAGACTGCCGTGCCGCACAGGGCTGGGACAGGTTTGTTCTGTACTGAGTGTTTTGCAGATGTCAAAAGTAGGATGGAAATCATCTTGAAAGGTTCATAAGATTCAATGCAGATGACTTTCCAAATATTGCTGCCTGACAGTTGAGGTACCCATTGGTCCCCACAGTCCCCAGGGACCAAGAAGGTGCTCAGGGTCCCCTCAGACCCTGATGGCACATCTCCAGCCATTTATTAGGTGACACCATTCCTGAGACACATTCTTCCTTCCAGCCTTTCTCTAGGATACTGAGGGAAAAGACATCCTGGGAACCCCACAAATATTTCTAAAGGGCCACAGCAAGAAATGCAGAGCAAATAGGAGAGGGAAGGCAGGCCTGGGCTAGGTCACTAGGAAGAGTTCGCACGGACACCAAGCATTCACATCGCTCCCCGTGGGGCTGCCCTCGCCTGCTTAGCGTCAGCAGCAGCAGAGCTACCACACTGGGAGGTGCCCAGGAACTGGGGACGGGGACAGCACTCGGTCTTTCCCCACCTCTCAGGGTCCTGTGTTCCCACGGTCCTCATCATTCTAACACTGTGCTGTCCTAACAATAGCAGGGAGACTACAGAATAACTATAGTTCTAGAGCACAAATGCATCATACTTACACTATTGAGCAGATTCTAAATTCTAGGGCATATATTATAGGATGTAATATTCCGTAACCTAACATGTGATAGTGAATACTGTTGTGAAAACATTACCAAATGCTCTGTGCCCTCCTCCTCGCTGAACCCCCACTCTGCCCTGCCAAGTAGATATTAATGTGCCCCTTTTGTGGGGGAGGGCAGGTGGGGAGTAAGTGGCATCCTTAAGGGCACCTTGCTGAGACGCACATCAGAGTCTGACTCAAACCAGTTCTACCAGGATATCTCACTTTGCTCTGGCTCAGCACCAGTGACCACTGCTCCTCCAGGACCTTCCTGTCCAGGAGAGGGCTGGACTGTTCTCACCCTCCTTGCGTACCAGTGACCAGGCCTCCTGGTGGCTCTCCACATTCTTTCTCAATCCCTGCACAGCTCTCCTGTATCATCCGAGCCCAAATCTAAGTCTTAGTGTAGTTGTTTGGGGCCCTGAGCCCCCAGGCCACCCTAAAAGTGTCCTGGCATCCATTTTCTCTTCTGGTACATATTATAAATGGCTTGGGAGGATGACATGAAAACTAAAGTGTTTGAGTGCTTACCACATGCCAGTCACTGTGGCAATCATTTTATGTGCGTGGCAGCAATTAATGCTCAGTTCTGCAGCTGGCCAGCTCTCACGGGGAGAGATGGCAGAGCCAGCACTAGAACCAGGGCTCCTGCCTCCCCCAGCCCCGTGTTCCTCCCAGGTAGCCCAGTTCATCAGCATCCCTCATGAGGCAGGACCTCCTGGGGACTCTCTTGCCATGGCATCCCAGCACTGCCTTGCTTTGTTCTGGGGAGAAACCGGGCTACCCGTGACAACATTTTAATCATGAGTCACCACAACTGTTAAAGAAAAGTAAGAGTAAGAGTATAATGAACATGCCAATGCATCTGAAAAGGCTAAGCCACATATTTGCCATTTTTAGGGATTTAAGTCACAGAAGACAGACATCTGTCTATGTCAATGAGTTGGGCAATGGAATCATCCCTCTGGCTCCGAATGCAATACTACAGACAACATGTGCCAACTCTTTACTACACGGTACCCTTTCCACCCTCCAGCTAATCCTAATTCAACATTCCATTCAGATACCCAACTATGTGTCAAACTCCCCCCAGCCACTTACCCATCTAGCTGTCAACTCATCCTTCCATCTACCCAGCCCTGTCCACCTCTCCATCAATTACTTCTTGAAGTCCTAGGCACATGCCAAGGTATTCCAGATATCACTGCAATAAGCTGAGTAAGATACACTCCCTGCTCGAGGTAACTTCCTCAAAAACAGAGATCATCACGGAAAACAAATCTCAGAGGTTCTCCATCAGTGGGCTCTCACCTTAGGAACTTTCAGGAGAATCAACAATGGAGAAAATTCACCATCAGCTCAGCTCCCTACTAGCATATGATATTAAGGGTCCTTATATGCTATTACCTTCAGAGCCTAATCTGGTGGGGAATAGCAGAACTTCTGCACAACTGAGGACTGTGGGGTCAGGAGAGCATTGCACCAGGGTCAAGGAAAACTGTACCTTTGAACTTAACCAGATTCAAATCCAAGTCAATGTGATTCAAAGTGCACATTCTCCCTGTGTTACCATATTGCTTTCAACAAGAATTGAGGAGCTGAGGCCCAAAGCAACCCAAACAATAGAAATGCGGACTGCAGATACTAACAACAGCTCCTCCATCTGCACTCCACGAGCTGGGTACAAGTGACACAGGAATGGTGTTTCTTTGGAAAATGGCATGTCCTTGGAGGCAAGATTCCAGGCTGGTGCTCTTCAGAAGGTCTCTAAACTCTAGTCTCCAGAGGAAGCGTAGCTAGAGGGGTACTGTCGACTCCGGGAGACAGCCTGGAAGCTTAGAGAGTGCCAGGAAACCAAAGAGAAGCAGTCAATGAAGAAACGAGTCAGGAAGGGAAAAGACTTCCCATGGACTTATTGGAAATATTTATATTTAATAACTTTTGGAGCATATGTGTGGCTGCACAAATTATTTTACTGATAACATTTTGGAGGAGACTGAACTGGCATTAGAAATACCTAATCTCTAAAGTCGTTAGGCTGCAAATAGCCTCGCCACTCTCCCACGAAGGGGGTGAGGGAGAGAGAACACTGGAGTATGGCTGGTGGTGGGCCGTGCATCCTGTGGGTGCTCCTGGACGGCCCATGACACAGGGAGCGCTCTACCAGCCTGGGGGCAGGTCTCTGGGGCCTGTCCTCTGCCCTCCCTGCCCTCCCTGTACACTGCATGTACACTTGATTTTTGCTACTGGGTCCTAAATCCATCTGTTCACGGTCATCTCTGCCACTGGGCCATAAGCCCCTCGCAAAGGGTTAGGCACACATGGCGGATGCCTGATCAACACCTGTTTTCTCCCCCAGTCCTGGCTCCTTCTGGTTGGACACAGTTTCAAATGCATGAAATAACAAAGAAGAGCCACACTGACAGCTCTCACCAGGCTCCCAAGGGCACTGATGGTATAAAAGGTAATGATTTTCAGCATTTCAGAGAATCGACTAGAAATCTTATGTTCATCAGGCAGCACAAACCAAAGAAAACTTTATGGTTCTCCCTTTGGGCTGGAATGATTTCTGTTCCCTGAGGTTGCAGCAGTTACCTCCAGCTGGCCAGGAGCTCTGCTTGGCAGATATGTATTTTTGATTAATGACATGAAAAAAATGAGTTCATCATCCTTCATTGAATAGGTTTGAACATAATTTTTCAAAATCTGGGTAGACCCGGGGGAAAGGGAGCTATAAACAGAACTTTTCGGAGGTGAGTGGGGGTCCTTGACCCTCACCTGCCCTCTCCCCAGCACCTGTGCCTGCTGTTGACCAGGACATACATGGTTCTTCTTCCCATCTTCTTTCCCAAAGCAGTCTGTTTTGGCTTCCTGTGAAGTGTTCTAAGTGATGCCAAAGCCTGGCTTTCATCCACTTTTGTCCTTTCAGCCCAGGAAGCCCCGTGCTCAATTCTGGTAAGGCCCCTGGCCCCTGGGCCTTCCCCATTCCAGCCCCTTTTGGCCACCCTTCCTACACATAGCACCCACACACAGTGTGGCTGTGGCTGGAATGTGCACATCTAGGACACTTGCCCTCCTGGTTTCCCATGTGTGGCCTGGGTCCTCACACCATTGTGACAAGGAGAAGCCCCGTGTTTGGTGTATAGCCCCTTGGAAGCACTTTCCAAATCTCTTCTTCTTTGGTAAGAGCTAGAAACTGTATCCTCACAGCCATGGTGCCCTGTGATCTGTCCACTTTATTCACCACCAGTGTCTGCCCTGCAGTAGGGGAGTGTGGGAAGAAAGGGACAGGACCCAGCCCACCCTAGCAGCTCACACAGGCAGATGTCCACTAAATGCTTGTGAGGCTATGAGGCTACAGCTCCTACTGGAGTGGCATAGGAACAGGAGGGGGCAGGGCTAGCTGGGAGTCTGGACACAGCATTGTGCACTCACCCAGAGGACCGGGATAGACCAGGAGGCACCCCTAAATGGGCAAGGGGCCTGAGGGCCAAGGTGGGGGGCACTGGATAGAGGAAGCAAAGGGCTCTTGTTTGGGTTTGGGATTTTGTCATTATTATTTGTGAATAAATCTGTAAATATTTAATGTCATGCTACCTATTGTTAGTATATCCAATTACCACACACCCACATATTTACATATATTTACATAATACATAAACATTATTTAATTTTATAATTTAATTTTGTTTTGGTTTAACTCTCAGGGCAAATGGTCTCACTGCAGCATCTAAATAAAACAGTAAAGCCAGGAACATTAACACAGTTGATCATGTTTTATCTCTGAGTGTTCCACAGGAGAAAAATTCATCATTTTCTATCAAATTATCAGACCCTAGAAGGGTTTTGTGAGGGTTTTGGTCAGAAACCTCTTCCAACACTCTGGAATTTTCTCCACTCCCCACATGACTTTGGAACATCAAGAACGGAAATCACCTCATTCTCTTTGAGTCAGAATCATGCGGTTCACAGATGCCGCTGTTAATTATGCTGTTGGTGTGGGAAGGAGATGAGGCCTCTGCAGGAGCAGGCCTGGGTGACAGTCCCGCTCTGCCCCCCGTCAGCTGTGGGAGCTGCGCCCTGGCCGGACAGACCCCTGGCGTCCTCATGTGTGTGTCCAGCATGAGACCTGGCACATGGGATGCTTTAGTACGGGCAGCAGATCAAACCACCCAGCCTCAAACCCTATCCCCCTGCTTCCTAGCTGTGTGGCTCTGAGGAAGAGGCATAGCCTCTCTGAGCTTCCATGAGGTAACAGTGGTAGCAGTGGTTGGAGCAGTGCTCAGAGCAGTGCTCATCATCACATCTAGCACATGGTAAAGTCGTCATCAGCGCCGCTCTCATTAACTCTCTTCTCTTTCTCTCTCCTGGTCAATCCCACAGAAGACCTGGTGGCAAACCTCCCCAGCCACATCCAAGGACTTAGCAGTGGCAGGTTCTCAAAGAAGCTTGGAAAAGAGGGTGCCGAGAGGGTACTGAGGCCAGCACTGGATCCCCTAAAGCCCACCTGGGAAGCACACGGGCCTGCTGACATCCCCCAAAACACACCAGCCTTGCTGCCCCCTTCTCAGCTTAAAGCAAGGCCAGTGGGGTCCTCAACCTTGGCGTGGTTCCCCAAGTTCCCTCTGCTGTGCAATCAATGGTCTTCACTTGCAGCTGGCCCTGTGCTTCTGGGGCAGACACATCAATCACTATACCGCTGTCTGTGTACAGAGGCGGGAGCTGCCCTCCCCTGCAAGACTGTTGGGCCCACCTGGTTATCTTGTAACCAAGAGCTGGAACACAGATCAAATAAATAAATAAATAAACAAACAAACAGGCCCAAAGATTCCAAATTGAAGAACATGAACTAAAACGTGTGGGGAGTGAACAGAGAGCCCCTAAAGCTCCGCCTTCTTGGTTTTCAGGCCTTCTGTTTAGGGCCACACACTGAGCTCTGGGGCCCCAGTCAGCAGTGTGACCTCAGCAAGTTGCTTTGCTTCTCTGCACCTGAGATTCAACAACTTTCAATTGATAATGGATTCACCAACATGGCAAGTGCACATGGAGACCCAAGGCAGTGGCAGGCAGAAAGTCCTGGCAGCCTCACATAAGAAGCCGGTGCAGGTTCACCGGTAGACATGGGCTTTGCCCCCGACCTTCTAAGTGAGAACTCTTAGTAGGCAAAGGGGCCAGAATCCTCCCACACAAGCCCTTCAGGTGGGTCTTATGAGGCCAGCCCAGCCCTGCTGCCCTCCCTTCCTCTGGGAACCTCCGAGCAGAGCCCTGGCAGCTGTGGGCACCCAGCTGCCTGGTACATGAGTGCTTTTCTCCTGGAAGCCCCAGCTCTACCCCAGCACCCAAGGGCCTTCCCATGACAGAAGCCACTTGATTTGTGGTTTATAAGCCTGTAAGATTGGCAATTCCTGGAGGCGAAGGCCCTACTCTATTCACTGCCAGTCTGGGTCCCCAATGAACCACAGATCTGGGAGGCTTGGCGCCTGAAGAAAGCACATGCATGCTAAGTCAGAATCGGGGTCACAGTCTTGATTTTCTCTTTCTGGCTGTTTGACCTTAAGCAAGTTACCCCAGCTCCACAAGCCCCCACCCCTTCACTGGGAAACTGGGAATGAAGTTCTCCACCTGGGTGACATTAGAGACCCAGTGAGAAGATGAACACATAGGACGACACAGGCGGATTGGGTAGACACAGTGACCAGCTCCTACCCCGGGTGGTGGTCTCACATCTCTTCCTCCCAAACATGCACATGACACACAGGGCCTGGCCACTGCAGGGCCCAGGACTCTGGAGGAGAGACCTGCAGGACTAGGGACTAAAGATCAAGGACAGAGCTGGGAGATCTCAGCATGGACCACTAGCATGCTGAATTCAACGCGCCTTTTCCAAAGCCACCACCTCTACCTGGAACCATACCAGGACAAAGGCTCTGGCTGTCAGGGAGACACCTTCCGAGAGCCCTGGTGCTGCCTTCTCCTGTGCCATTCCAACCTCTAGGTCCAGGAGGCAGAGAAGACTTGGCTTTGGAATGTAGATCCACCTGCTGCCTGCTGCAGCCTGAGTTGTGGCAAGAGAGATAGGTGCGGGCCACCCTCTTCCTCAGGCCATCTCTGCCTCCCCTGATAGTTGACACTGCAGCTGGACTGGGGTGGGCAAAACAGATTTGTGAATTTCTTTTCATGAAAGCAACTACGTTAACAGCACCTGAGTGTGAAGACAGGCTTGCTTTCAATGTTAATTTCTTCCCAGTCAGAACCCAGTACCTCCAGAAAACACCTGATGGGGAAGAGGGGGGGGTGGAGGGAAAGCACAGGCAAAGTCAATTAGGATGAACGAGAACGTGCTCATTCACTCATTCAAATATTCATTCATTCCAATATTGTTGGCTCACTCATTCACTCGTCTTTCATTCAAATTTTTTCTGAGTAACTGTTAGGAATCTGACACTGCTCAGCATGGGACAGAGACATGACTCAGCCACATACCTCTCTTCTCCAGAAGGGCTTGTGGTCTGTGAGAGAAAACCAGGCAGTGCAGAACAGTGGAAGGATAGTCAAGACGCTCTGGGAACCCTGATTGGGGGAGCTGGCCCAGATGGAGGCGCATGTGTCCTGTGCTGTGAGAGAGCAGGAGGGCGCCCGGGCGCTCCAGGCATAGTGGAAAACATGTGCAAAGTCCTGGAGGACTGACAGTCCACAGTTTCCAGCAATTACACATGGTGAAGCACGGAAGAGGAGCTGGCTGAGTGCCAGGAAGGGGGGCCAGAGGCTGGCAGCAGCTCGTGAGCCTGGCCTTGCAGGCCATACTTGGGAGTCTGGTTTGTATCCTGAGGACAAGGTGCTTCAGTGAACATGTGCAGTAGAAGGTCTTTAGAAAGCCAACAAGCTCACATACAATCCTCCCATTATACCCTAACAGCAACACTAAGAGATGGCCCCCACTGTATCTCCATTTGACAGCCAAGGAAACCATGGGGCCACATAAGAAGCAAATGGGGCTGTGTGGATCCCAGGCCAGGTCTGCTGACACCAAGGCCAGCACCCTCACCTCTCCCAGCTAGTACTGACCAAGTAAAACACCCTGACCACAGAGCAGGCACACAGTAGCTGGACAGCCACAGGAGCTCTGCGTCATGTGTCTGAGGGTTGGGAGCCAGCCCCTGACCACAGAGCAGCCCCTGACACGAGCTCTGCGTCATGCCTCTGAGACAGGTGCTGGGCCCTTCGGTCACCCCCGCCCCTCCCTGCCCAGGCTGCTCCCACCTCATGAAGCAGCTTCCATGGTAGGAGAAACCTGCATGTCAGTGGCTGCACGAAGCACGCAGGGGCCAGAGGGGAAAACAAGCCCCCCAAGAGGGTGCGATGCATCCCGCAGCCTTTCAACCACTGCTGTAGTCACTGAAGAGTCAGCGTCCCCAGGGCCAGATTATTGTGGCAAATAGTGGAAACAAAATGAGCTTGGGGGGTTTGCCTTGAAAAAGGGAATGAAAAACTTATGAAAACAAGTTGATTACAGGTTTACTTACTCAACTCTTATTGTATCTGCCTTCTGCACTGACTCTTTAACAGAATAGCAGAAGAGTCCAGTTTCATTTGCTTTTTTCTGTACTTTTCTGAGAAATGTGCCTGTGAAGGGCACAAAACACACATTCCCTGGGTGTCTGACCCCACACCTAATTGCAAAGGGGGTTGTACACCCTTGAACATGTAGAGCATGTCCCCCTCACCCTGACGCCCTGGGCCAGGCCACGCACCCTGCTGGCCATGGACAGCTGCGCCTCTGCTCCAGGCTCAGGTGGGATCTGGCAGCAGTTCCTCATGCCGCTTTCATTGACTTTAAGAAATACTGCATCCAAGATTTTAAATTATTTTGCAATTAGTCCCCATTTTCTCTGCACTTTACTGTCAGATGTTTAAAATACACAACCAGAGAGAAATGGTGAGTCGCGGGGACATGGATGCCAGAGGGATGGACAGGACGGGGGGGGGGGTTCCCTAGGGTTCTTTCATCCATGACATCCACACCTGAGACGTGGCCTGCACCTGCAGGGACCTGAATCCTGAGTGGCAATCCTCTGCACATTCAAGAAGTGCCAAAAGGTTTGTCAAGACCAGAGCCAACAAGCTGCCACTGCAACCTGGGACCGCTAATTCAGGGACACAGTCTGCACTGCCACCCACCTTCCAAACCTGTCCCTATAAACCATCTTGAATAACCCCACTTCAGTGCCCTGGCTCATCCTGCTATCTCCATCTAGAAACCTTTTCTTCTATTTCACGTGGCAAAAGTCCATCCCTTTTTTCAGACTTCTCTGAGATGTCACTTCTTCCATGAACTCTCCCTCGTCACCCTCAGCAGATAGGGCCTCACAGTACATCCCCTGTTCTCAGTGCCACGGGAATGGTGTGCAGGCCACACTGGTAGCCTCTGAGTCTGGCTACCTCTCTGCCCTTCAGGTGCCTGGCCTAAGTCAAAGTTCAGAATATCTCCTTGATTTGCACTGAGTGCCTTTGTCTGATGCCCAGATGCCTACGAGTGTGGCCCTGTGGTCTGAGGGGTCCATCTGTACCTAGAGTCCTGCTCATAGCACCCAGGAGCCCCTAGGTCAGGTCCCTTCCCAGTAGCCCAGCCCCATTCAGGTGCAGTGATCACTGCTGCCCCAGGGACCTGCAGAGACACCCTACTGAGCAGGGCTCCACGTTCACCAAGCAGAGCAGAGTTTCTCACAAGGAAGTTCATGTTTCCGGAAATAGGAAGGGCATCTGGATAGGAGCATGCCATGGCTTCAGGAAGAAGGGAAATGAACACATCCTTTTAATGACAGTGTGACAATCTCCACATTCCCAAAAAGAGAACTGACGAACCGTGACTCTGCTCCCCAACCACAATTAGGCCTGTGGCATTTGCCCCTGCACACGAAGCAGGCCCTGCCCCGTGCAGCCAGTAAGGTGATGGGGATAGGCAAGAACTCAGCCAGACCCTGACCCCCTGAGGACATGGGATGCCCATGGAGGAGGAGGCATGTAGATGGCACTTACGTGGGAAGAGATGCCACTCCAGGGGTAACATGGAGGGAGCTCTGAGGGCAGCAGCCTAGGTCAGAAGGGACAGCAAGCTATACCCTGAAGGATGGAGCCAAGAAGACGTAGGGGAAGGAACTGCTATGCTAATGCTTTAAGTAAAGCCATCCTAGCCCCTCTGGGGCCACAGATCTGATGAAAATGATGGACCCTATTCCCAGAGAAATGAACCCACACTTGTAAAGTGTACATAATTTCATGCCCTTTGAGGATGACTCATACCCCAATTCCTGGTTCAAACACTTGCTCACTGGAATGAGAGTTTTTTGAGGACAGATCATTTTTCATCTCTGCATCTCCAGTATTAGCACAGTGTCTGGTACATACAGTAGCTGAACAGATGCTTGTAGAATGAACAAACAATTGAATAAATGATCCTCCCAAACCACGGGGATGTGAGCACTAACTAAGCAAACATGCTCACATCATCTTTGAAATGTACTAAAAGCTCACGGGAGACCATCTCGCTATGACCCCAGGACGCAGAAGCTCTTAGAACTTGGTCCAAATATGACCATCCCAGTGTCTCCCAGGTTCCCAGGGTGGAGGGAAGGGACGGACCTCTGGGAGCCAACTGCTGCTCCTGCCCAAGGTGCTTTGGTGGCTCTGTGTTTCTCCACCACAGGCATCCTGGCCTGAGGAGACCAACAGCCCTCAGGTTCATTCACACACAAAACCAGGTGTGGTGGTCTCACCTGTAATCCCAGCACTTGGGGAGGCTAAAGTGAGAGGATCACTTAAGGCCAGGAGTTCAAGACCAGGCTGGGCAACACAATTAGTCCCTGTCTTCACAAAAAAAATTAAAAATTAGTCAGGAGCAGTGGCGTGCATCTATAGTCCCAGATACTTTGGATACTGTGGGAAGAGCATTGCTGGAGACCGGGAATTTAGGGCTACATTGAGCAAGAACATCAACAGTGCACTTGGATGACAAAGGGAGATCCTGTCTCTAAAAATCGTATTTAATTGAAAAAGAGACCAGCGTGGAGTGGGGGAAACAAGTCCACAGTAAATTGCAGGATATTTCATTCCCACTGTAGTTTTTTTTTTTTCGTTTTTTTTTTTTTAAGACAGAGTCTTATTGTCGCCCTCGATAGAGTGCCCTGATGTCACAGCTCACATCAACTCCAACTCTTGAGCTTAAGCAATTCTCTTGCCTCAGCCTCCCAAGTAGCTGAGACTACAGGCACCTGACACAACACCCGGCTATTTTTTTTTATTGCAATTGTTGATTTTAGCAAGCCCAGGCCGGGTTTGAACCCACCAGCTCCAGTGTATGTGGCCGGTGCCCTAGCTGCTGAGCTACGAGCACCACCCCTACTGTAGTTTCTTAAAAACTTAAACAGGATTCTTACCAAAACTCAGCCAAACAAATTCAAACCAATCTATCAAATACTGAAATTTCAGAGCACAATAGAATTTCAGCTCTGGGTAACACTTCCTTCCCTGCCTCCTGCTGTTCTTCCATTTTAAATCATTTATGGTGATCTCTGAATTCTCTTTTCTTATGGCTGCTCTGATTCTGACTGTCACAGTGGTTCAGGAGCCCCCACCTCCACATCTGCAGCGATTCCCTCACATCTCACAGGCTGCCTACTGAAGTGCAAGACCCTAGATCAGATTCTGGGCCCTGGTTTTTGCTTCAGAAATACGGGCTGTGACAGTCTGCGTCCAGGACCCCACGTGACATGTGGTGAACCATGAATGAGATCTGACCCTGAGAAGATCAAAGGACAAGAAAACAGCACCGTCCAGAGAAAAGTGGCAGGACTCCCAGGAAGGCAGAGGTAACATGCCAGGCAGGCGGGGACTGTGACTCCTCACCTGGGAGCCCAGAGTCACCACAGCTGCTGAAAGGGCACAGGAATGGGGGGTCACAGTGACTGCAGAGACTCAGTATTTGACCTCTATGTACAGTGACAACTCACATCATCTGCCATGGTCCTCTCCTTTCTCTTGTCCTTCATGGTCAGCTCCCCTGTGTTCCTGGCCTCCTGCCCAGGCTCCCTTCCTCCCTGCACCCACGTGGTGGGACTTCCTGAGACTCCCCTGTGACTGTGCGCTCCTCCCACACTCCCCAGGGACAACCTGCTTCCTCCTCTGGCCACATGACCATCAGGCCCTACATTGAACTGATGTGCCCTCTGTCTACACTTCAGAAACGTATGCCCACCTGCCTGATCGACACCCCCACAGGGCATCCCCAGCTGTGCCCAGTCAGCCAGCTTGGCTGGCTGTGAGAGCTCCTCCAATTCCCCACTGGGCCCAGCTCCTCTGTATCCCCAACATCAGTTCTGATTTGGGAACTGAGTGACATTGAGAAAGCAGCCCACCTGGAAACACAATCCCACCTGGCCAACAACTGGCGGATGAGACCCTCCTGCTTTGGGCACCAGTTTGCCCCTCCCGGCTCCTCATCAATGCTGGGGATATGTATAGACCAAGAACCTTCTTTCTGGGCTCGGTGCCTGTAGCCACCTCAGTGGCTAGGGTGTTGGCCACATACACTAGAGCTGGTAAGTTCAAACCCAGCCTGGGCCTGCCAACTACAACCAAAAAAATAGCCGGTGTGGTGGTGGGCACCTATAGTCCCAGCTACTTGGAAAGGTAAAGCAAGAGAATCACTTAAGTCCAAAAGTTTGAGGTTGCTGTGAGCTGTGATGCCATAGCACTCTACTGAGGGCAACATAGTGAGACTATCTCAAAAAAAAAAAAAAAAAGAACCTTCTGTCTGTCAGGCATAGCACTCGACTGAGATCTACTCATGCTGGGACTCCTTCTTACCCCTTTCCCTATGTAATTCTTCTTCAAATGGAGTATTCCCTGTTCCTGCCCACATCACATCCTCCCCTTCCTCCTATGAGCTCAGTAAACACAGCAGCTTCTAACTATAGGGCAAGCTCTCCCCGTCTCCATACTCTACACAGACTCTCAGGAGTCCCTAGACTTCTGTCAGCCACTGGTCTCTAAGGAACAGTGGGGCTGGAGCCTCAGTGGGTTGAGGTAGGTCTCCAACCTACCCCACAAGACAACCTCACTTCAATGCAATAAAGGAAGCACACCCCACCAAGTGGGAACTCTGCGTCTTCCTGCTGCAAAACTCACATCACCCGCATCTGGGCCACACTAGACTCCACCCCCCTGCCTTGCCTCATTGCACCAGGGAAGACTGGAATTGGGTGCAGATCTGACCTACCTCAGCCCATCCAGGCTCCAGGCCCATTATCCGTTAGAGACCTTTGGCCCTCTCATCCTCACACATGCTACCCCTGTTTACCTCTGAGCCTAGTAAGCCAAAGGTCACTGGTGCACCTATCCTGATCACCCAAAGTAAACCCAATCTCCCTATTACTTTCATGGCACCACCCCCACATAGCATCTGCTGCCAACAGAGTTCTGTGCTACACGTGTGACCTCCTGGTACATGAACAGTTATCTCTCTGGGGCAGTCAACCCCTGATGCCAGGATCTGTGTGTGGCAGTCTCCCTGGCCCCAACCTCAGAGATAATTCAACACTTTAACAGTGTGCTCCTGGCTATCCCACAAGCCAGGACTGGTACTCAGGGCCTAGCCCCAGCTCCTTCTGTCACATCACAGGACACTGGCCGTGGCATCCATTACCAGCCCCACCCTCTCCTAACCCAGGTTCCCGGCCCAGAGCTGGGCTCACAGTCTGTTTTCAGAAAACAAGTGCTGGGTGAGTGAGCCCTCAGTGAACAGAGACCAAGCACCTACAGCCACCAGCCAACCCTCTCTCCTGGGCTCCCTGCTGAGAGACCCCTCTGCCCCCAGGCGCCACGGCTCTGGGCTCTGCCCCTAGCTTGCCGCCCAGTAGCCACTCCTTCACAAGCTGCACCAGCAGATGTGTAGCCTGCAGACTGGGCTGCGTGGTCATGGCAGAGCAGGCTTCTCCCAGGCTGGCAGGCACTGACTCTGTGGCACTTTCCCACTGGGGCCCTTCTGTACTTTGTCCAGTGCATGCTGATGGGAGAACTGTACTCTTCCTCTGCTCGTCCCAGACTGGGAAGAGTGGACATGCTTGGTGGTGCTGTGAAGCCTCTGATTTCGGGGATTTTGAGGAGATATTCTGTGCCTCCAAGACTGGGCTCCTTATGTGAAAAAGTGGAGCCCACAGTCCTCTCCTTCCCGCGCTGCCCTGCTCTGATGCACTGTACCCGGCCCTCAGGAAGCAGGGCTCTCAACCAGAGGCCAGAGTTTCCGGGAGGAATATGAGTCTGTGTGCTCAGAGCACGCCTCCCTGTTTGAAGGCGCTGTGGGCAAGCACATTCGCTAGAGGATACAGTGTGTGCGCTACCCACTGAATCTTCCCCACAGTCATACAGATCAGAATTATGGTCCACCCTACAGATGCAGAAACTAGGGCTGTGCGAAGTGAGGCAGAGAGTGAAGCCAGCTGAGTGGGGAACTGAGGCACAGGCCCAGCTGTGGGGTGGGGGTGCTGCCCAGTGGGATCTAGAAGCTTCCCCTCAGCAAGGGAGACTGAGAACTTGTCATAAGCTTAAGAGCTTGTCCTCGATAAAGCCCAAGTCTCAAAGCAAAGGTTGCTTGGCTGTTTTTTTCCAGTAGATAAACTGGACCAACCGTCCGGTGACGAAGCAGCAGCCTTGGGCCTTGGGGAGAAGGACAGCATCAGAGCTGTCTGGGAAAGGCCAGGGGCTGTGTCTTTGAAGTTGCCTGTCAGGCTCAAGGTCTGCTTCAAAGACGCCTGAGGCCACATGCCTGCGAGGGTCACTTCCTTTGTCCATGCTCCAGGAGGGAAGAAATTATTTTTCCCCAAACCTCTCAGCACTGAGGCCCAAAGCTGACCCATATTTTCTTCCAGATCTCTTCTCCTTCCTAAGAAATTAAACATCTTAATTTCACACACTCTCCTCTGAGCATCTGCTCTTGCTTATTTTTCAAGTTCTAAGGAGCCTCAGTCCATCACCCAGAATGGGGTGACACATGCAAAGGACCCTTCTCTGCCAGCACAGTGCTCCGGGGTTGGCATTCTACCTCTGGGTCTTGCATCCAGCGTGTGCAGCGAGGAGGGTGAGGCGGCCTGAGAGGTCCCATTTGTGCCCATGGTCTAGGTCACTGCACACTCAGCCCCAAAAGGTCGTGGAGGAAGTTCTGATCCCCTCTCCCACACAGCCTGGCTCTGAGCCCACCACTGCTGCAATCTGCATGGGTGCCATCTCCCTGGGGCAGGGATGGGCAGCATGCGGTGGCCTCCCTTCATCTCCCAACATGGGCCAGAGGAAGCTCCAGAACCCTGGGCTGAGCAAGGGGCTCTGAGACCAAGTAGATGGTTCCAAAAACACTGACAAAAGCTCATTTAGGTCATCATCCCATAAAAAAGAGCCATAGGAATCAGCTGCACTCAACTCAAAGTGGCAGAACTAGGATGGAGACGGTTCCTAAGGCCTTTCAGCTCTCCCTGTACGTGGTCCGAGCACGGAGCCTGGTGCACTAAGCCGACATGTCAGCCATGTGCTCATGGGGTCTCAATGAGTGAACCTGAGTATTAGGAAGCCAGGGGCATGGGGCACGGGTGAGTAGGGGACAGAATCCACAGCAGGGAGGAGGGCACTCCCCCTGCTGCCTGATGGATGCCCTCTCTACCAGGATGGTTTCCCACACTTGGTGGAAATCCTCAGGTGTAGCTCCTCTACCCCAATCACTGTGATGGGCCCGCACCCCAGTGGGCCAGTGGGGCCCCACATGGTAATTGAGGCCCATGTGCCCACAGGACCATGTAACCTACAAGAGCCCCTGGCAGGGGCACTAAGGGGAGGGAGGGCAACTCCCCACTCAGGCATTCTGCTACCGGCATCAGGCATGGCTCAGCGACATGCTCTAGGTGGGATGGAGGTTTCCTGTCCAGAAATCCAGCTTCCACTCTGAGAAAGGCCAGGACAGTAAACACTTGGAAATGGGGAAGGCAGAGACAGCCCTCGGGCCCCCACCGTGCTCACCCCCACTGACTGACGGCAGCCTCGGTTTGAAGGCTGCGGTTAAAAATAGATGTGCCACTGAGAAGCATGGGGAGGGGACTACAGAGTGGGCGGGAGCCCGTTTTTGCCATGGTAGGCTGGAAATGGAGTCCAGGATTTGGGGCTCTAGTTGATGTCACACCAGGATGGCTGGAAAGCTTAGGGGTTCCTGGCCAGGCCTGGGAGGGGGCACCATGGCACCCTCCAGTGGGAGCATAAACGCCACCCCACCCTGCTCACCCCATTCCAGGCCCAGCTCCATCAGGCCACCACAGAGACCCTCTCTTGTGTATAGGGGATACTTATGGCCTGGATCTCAGTTCCCTAAGGTCACATCTCATTACCTTAAAAGGTGAGACTGGCTTCACCATCCACTGACTACCAGCCCCCAAGTCACCTCCCAGGTCCCAGGTCAAGAGAGTTGCTTGAGCTCTTAAGTCTGGGAATGAAGTCCAGGTCGGCTGCTTCCCATCCCCCCAAATCCCTACCCTCAGTTCAGCAAGGAGGTGGTCGAGCACCCCAACCACTGCCCTGTACCCATGCTCTAGCTCTTGGCAGATGTTTTTGTCTCCTTGCTACAGAGGCCACGCCCCACACTGGGCCCAATGCCTAGTATGTGAGGTCACAGGGGAACAACTCTGGGCACTCAAGGAGCACAGCTAAAGGAATCCGAAGCCTAGATCTGATTCCTGGCAGAGACACCCTGGGCATATCACCTCCTCACTGGATGCTCCAGAGTGTGCATTTATAAAGCAGGGATGGATAATAATATCACCCTCCAGGATTGTTGGAAGGCTCTTATTCATGCACTCTGTAAATTGCACACACATTACCACCCGGGTAAATAATGTGGGCCTCTGAACCCAGCATGCTCTCAAGGGAAGTCGGAGAATAAGGAAAGCAAACCCTCTGTCTATGCTCAAGGAGCTTCTGAGACAGATTCTGAAAGATAAGGTAATTTAAGCAGGTAAAGGCGGTCCCCACCCAGAGGCACAGAGTTGGCACAGGGCCTGCCCTCACCTGTGTCTGTGCGAGGACACCCAGCAGAGGACAAGAGGACTGGGCAGTAGGGGAGACTTTCACAGATGAGACTTGAGCCTCAGCAGACTTGTGAGGTTAAAAAGTATAAAGGCATATGGGGGATGTAGGGGAAGGACCGGGAGGCAAGGCTGCTTGGCTGGGGCTGCCCTGGGAGTGGACAGGGGCCCCTGGCAGAGGCGGGTTCCTTCCTTGGGGGCTCCCACAGCACCTGTATGGACCAGGGGTGAGTCTGGGAAGGGACTGGAGAGATGGACAGGCAGAGTCTCTGGGCAGAGGGAGCAGGTGGGAAGTAGCCCGCAAGGAGCTTTACGAGACAGAGTCCACAGAGCATGGGAGCCCCACATGCCAGCCTTCAGCTTTATTTGGGCAACAGGGGCCATGGCAAGACCTGGGATAGGGAAAGACATTACCATCAGGGAGTCTTTTGGAAACAGTGAAGAACTTGGTGAACGGGTAAGGAGCTGGAGGCAAGCCATCCAGCAGAGACCCATCTACCAGACAGGGTGAGGAAGCAGGGCCACTGCTGGGCCTCTCCAGGCGCAGGATGTGGGAGGCCATCACCCCCCAGCCTGGAACAACCTGGGACAGCACCTACCAGAGCCTATGGCTTCTTCTGCCCACCCTCACCCGGGCAAGGGCAAGATTTGTCGGGTGGATGGTCTCTACCATGCAGATGCCTCAGCTGCCTCTGCATGTGCTTGGCAGAATAATGGACGCCAGGCTTTTCAACAAGGCCCTGTTGGATGAGCATGACTTTCGGTGCTCCCAGGCAGCTCTAACAGCTGCACAGACTTGGTCAGCAGACTCATCCCTCTCCTCAAGTGAGCTACCCTGCCAGAGCCCTTAGTGCCTGGCTAGTTTAAAGAGCCATTTAGTCAGCTGGTGCCCGAGGCTCTTTTCTGCACTGTCCTTGGACAAAGCGTTTCAGAAAAACAAGAGATTCCATTCACTGGTGCAGTGAGTCCCAGCTGATCCACATCCAGACACCCCATCCAATTACTCTTATCTCCACCAACGACGTATGTTTTTTCCCTCCAAGTTCTTAACACAAGGGTTTAGAAACACTGCAAAACCCAGAGATACAAAATTTCCTGCAAGATGAAAGTACCAGGGGTTAATCTTTTTTTCTAATCTTATAAATGATGGAAAATTGGAGAAAGATTGAAATCTCTGTCACTTATTTTAGCATGCCATGTATCTTGAAATTCACTTGAATTTCTAATCTAAGGGGTGGAATACACCTAGGACAATGAGATATGGGCCCAGCCCTATGGATGACACCAGACAGGCACTGATTCAAATGCTGGCTCTGTGACGTCCTGGCCGGGCGACTGCAGAGCCCCAGAGTCCACCTCCCTGGACCTGTAGAGAGCAAGGCGACAGTGTCTCTAGAGCTGACGTTCCCAGCAGTACCCCCAGGGCTGTACGCCTGATCCTAGAGGTAAAGTCTCATCACATAGAAAGGGCCTCAGAGTTGGATGGGCACCATGTACTAGCGCTGTGCCTGCCTATGCTACTTGGAAAGAAGGGGCTTTGTGCTGACAGCCATTCAACTGCACCACTGTGAGCAGAAGCCAGGGGAAAGCGTCCCCACGTGCTGGCAATGAATGTCCACAGGTCCAAGAGTAATGACATGAGCTATGCAGGAAACACATCTGTGAATTCTGCTGGGAACTCCCGTGAAACTGTGGGACCAGCCCACTGAGACCTGGCATGGTGCACTCTGCACTAATTAGCACTGAGTCAACCAGCAGTCTGAGCTCTCTTCATTTCTCTGATTAGGCGGCAGCAGAGGGCACACTCAAGGAGCCCTGCCAAAGCAGCATCGCCATCCTCAACACAACTAGAGCTGTGCCCATGGGGTCTCAGAGAAGAGCTGCCCCATGCAGGGGCTGCCCAGCTAGGGAGGAGGGTGTCCACACAGAGGGCGCAGATGGGACGGGGAGACAGAAACCAGCGGTTCATGTGGGGTACATCCCCTTGGTGAGAACCCCCAGTGGAGATGCGAGATTGGTCACATCGAGGAGGACTTACAAATTAGTGATTATAGCATGAAAGAGAATGAAGGCTGAGTCCTCAATTCTGAGGAAGTATGAGACACATGACGAAAAAGAGCAGACCAGAAGGAAGCACCCAGCGTGGGCAGGAATTAGAGGCAGCAGTGGGAACCTGTGGCCACCAACACCCATAGATACTGAATGTGTGCGTGTCTGTTTCCTGGTTCCCCCCGCTGAGAAGCCTTGGGAGCAGGAGAGAAAGGCAAATACCACCTTAATCAAATAATCAAATGACTGTCATTGATAACGAACAACTAGAAAACATGGGCCACCAGATAGATGCAAAGAGAAGGACACAGCAACACCCCAGCAGGAATGACCACCCTGAAGTCTGGATCTTGGCTTCTAAATATCAGTTTTTACTACAGGGAACCAACACTCCTTGGGAGAAATAAATGATGCCAGGGCTGAAGTGTAAAATGAACCTGGAGTATCTGGTACCAGAGAGCCAGGATGTGCTTAAGGAATTAGACAGTCCAGGAGGTCCAGACGTGGCCAGAAGGAGAACCCGCTGGTCCCAGTGGGGCAATGTGAGCATCAAAGTAACAAGAGATTCAGATTTTAACCCAGTGAATAAAATGGGAAATAATGAACCCATACAAATATAAATACGTGAAAGAAAATGTTTGCTGAGGAATTGGATATTTACATAGTTTCAAAGCACATTCCTACAAAATACTTAGAAATTATTAATACAAAGAGGAAAAAAAATAACTTCATAGTAGAGAAAGGCAAATATCACTTTAATCAAATGACCAAATGGCCATCATTGATAATGGACAATTGATAATGGAAAGCATGGGCCACCAGAGAGGGGCAGAGAGGAGGACACAACCTCCCCTCTGTGATGTTCCTGCCCAGGTGCATGAAACTGAACAGAATCATGAGGATGCCTCAGACACATCCAAATTAAGGGACTTTCTACATAATCGCCAGCTGGTGATACCTTAAAATTGTCAAAGTGATAAAAGTCAAAAACGATTGAAGAACTATTCCAAACCAAAGGACACTAAAGATATATAATAACTAAATGAAAAAGTAATTCTGCAGAAGCCTGGGTCCTTTAGGTAGAGACACTATTGGGACAACTGGCAAAAGTTGAATGGGGTCTCCATAGTAGATGGTTGTGATGGATTAATGTTGGTTTCCTGATTTTGGTGGCCGCATGACGGTTAAACATGAGAATGTCTATAGGAATTGTCTGTAGGAATTGAGCATCAGAGACTTTGGAAGTGACATAAGGTGAATCGGGTGCTCCAACGTGGTGCAGGGAGAAACCATCCTCACCACATGGGTGTGTAACAGCGGCACTTTACTTCTTTCTTCTTAAAGGATGAAGTGGAATATCCGCTTGGAAGTCAACTGGAGGCAAATAGCTCTTCATAGGATTCTGGGATGTGAGATAGAATGGAAAAGGTGTGGACTTTGAAATCAGGGTGGCTATGTTGCAGCCCTCATGTTCCAGGCTGAATGACAACCATGCACACTCTTCAGGGGCATCCCCTCTCCTCTACGCACAGGAGCGGCTCTGCCGGCTTCAGAGATGTGTTGTCAAGGCCACACGATTCACGTCTTCCACAAGTTTTTATTAAGCATGAATTAAATGCTCCAGTGATAGTTCTAGGTTCTGAAATACAGTGGAGGGAAAAATCTGTCCTGCTTGGGGCTTATACTATGATGGAGGTAGAGAGACAAATGAGAAATAATTCCGCAAAAATAATGAAATTTCAGAGAATTATAAGGATTGTGACAAAAAATAGAGCAAGTAGGAACTCACAAGGAGGGATGGAGAGAGGTCAGATGAGAAGTAGAGGGAAAGATGAGAAAGGAAAAAGAAGAATCATCAGATAAAATCATGGAAATATAGATGCCAGAGGCAAAGAGGAAAGCTATGAACAAAAAGCAAGACAGAGTGTTTGACGTAACTGAGACCAAACATGCCAGCACAGCAGGTACATAGTTACCTCAGTCGTAATGAAAAAGATTTCAAGTTACATCACAAAGAGAAAGTCAGTGCTTCACCCAAGAGAACCAGATTTTCTCAAAGGTTTAAAATAAATAGGCAAAGGTATACCAGCCAAACAAAAAGAAAGCAGAGGCAAGAGTTAGATCAGACAAGGTTGAAATAAGGGCAAAAACATGAAAGGAGACAGAAGTTATAACAAAATGATAAAGGGCATGACAAAATTATAATAATTATTAATATCTCCACACCAAAAATCAATATTCATGCCACAGATATTATGGGACACATACATCAATGGACAAAAAGCTCATTTGTGGTGAAACAGACTCACATAAGTATTAATTATAATTCACCTCTCAACGCTCATGGTATATCAAATAATTAAGGATAGTAAAAACCTATCCCATATAATCAATAAAGAAGAGCCAATGGATACATTTTCAATACAATGCACTAAAAACAAGGAATATATCTTTTTTAAATTTGTCCATGAGATAGTCCCCCAAAAAACTTTAGCACAAAGAAATCTCAGTATATTCCAAGAGGTGAAAGTAACACTAAACTGATTATAATGCCATTACATTTCAAAGCAACAACAAAAGCAGAAAGCAAAACAAAATTTTAAAACTACAACAAGAAGATACACTTTTTAAAAACTTTCTTTTAAACAACTCTTGGGACAGAGGTGAAACATAATTTAAAATTGCAGAATGCTTAAAAAATTTCAAACATAAAAACATTGAATTTTAGAACATGCAGTAGAGTTAAAGCATGTGACCACAAGAAAATTCATGGCCTTAAATAATCATAGGTAATTCCAAATAAATGTATTAAGTACCCAACTTATACGCGAGGACCAAAAATTTACAAAAAGTGTAAATAAAGCAGAAACAAGAAACTAATTAAGACAGAAGCAACAATTACTGAATTAGTAAAGAGAAACACGACAGGATTAATTAATAAAGTAGATCATCAGTTTGCCAGCTTAATCAAGAAAATCAAGAGAATAGTAAAATTATACACACACAAAAAAAACAAGGATGGGGAGATAATCTCAGGTAGAGTCAGTTGAACACCTGTAGAAGACTTTTTTGGTTTTTTTTAAATGTTAGGCAAGCTTTCTGAAATTACGTAAAAATAAATAATCAATATGAACAGTGTTGTTCAATGGGCAGAGAGTTTCAGTTTTGCCCTAGGAGAATTTCTAGAGCCTATTGCACAATAAGACAAACATAGTTAGCACCGCTGGGCTGCGCCCTTTAAAATGGATAAGATGGGAAATAGAGGTTTTTTTTAAACATAAATAAATTAAGAAGGGCCAAAAAAAAAGAAAAGAAAATTGGCATTGAAGGAAGATGCTCCATAGAAGAAATTACAGTATACTATGCTATAAGTCTCCAATAATTACAGACAGATCAGTCCCCAAATCCCTCTAAATATATGAGAAAAGTGATACTGCTTATTAATGGAAAAGTATATTATCAATTTATTAAGTGACAATTAGGTAGCTTTCTGGAAAAGGAAAGGGTGGACCCATGACTCACTCACATCTTATTAAATTCCAGATAAATAAATTATTTACATGTTAAAACAAATGAGCCCATGAAAGTATTAGGAAAAAACATGCAATAAATTTTTTTTTAATAATCTAAATTAGGAAGATCTTTTTAAGTAGGATACAAAAGCAGAAGGTATTTTTTAAAAGATTACTCAATTTGAAATAAATACCCTACAGTGTGACTCACTGGTGTGAGGAATGACATATTTACAAGAGTATTTATTGCAACAATGTTTGTAACAGCAAAATATTGGAAACAACCTAAGTCTATCAATAGGTAAAGAGTAAACAAATGGAGACACATATCAGGCCACCCTAGAAAGAATGAGGCAGCTCTTCCCAGAGTGGATGGGGACTGAGGTAGATGATACTCGGGACATACCACCAAGTGGACCGGGGAGTGGCAGAACAGAGCGTGCACGTGCTACGGACGTGGCCGGGAGGGGAGGCGCAGCCTGCACAGGGGACCCGGCTGGGAAGGAGACCTCGTTACTGCATAACCTTTTGCACCCCCTAATTCCAAAGCATGTTTGTGCGTGGCTTTACTCTGCAAAATAAATACATCAAGAAAATACTAGTGGGCTCTCAGGGATTGCCCTGCCGTGGGGGTGGGCTGTCCACTTCTGTGCTGAGTCTTCCCCCAGGAGAGGGAAGTGGAGAGAAAAAAATCTACCCTTGGCATCAGCCTAGAATTGCTCAGCACGCTGACGCTTGCTGGTGATTGTCAAATGATTGTTCTAATTTTCAAGTCCCCCTCTGTAAAATAAGAGTATCTATCTCAGGCAGGGGTGGGAGGGACTGTGCGTAAGTTCCATTAAACACCAACACTGATCCCGCCATCGCCGCTTCTCAGTGAAGCCAGCTTTGTTGATTCCTGCTCAAAGCCTTCATTTGGAGCAGCTTCTTGCTTTATAGCTCAGGTTTCTACAGCCTGGGTGCCCGGGCCCACTTTGGGTGGGCAGAGAGCATGTTCTTGGTAGCAAATTCTTGCTAGCTCTTGGCTTAGCAGGATGGATAATCTTGGACCTGCCACTCTGTGGAGATTAAAGACTTCTCTCCTGAGCTGTTTTCTACCTCCCCAACACCTGTAGCCACTGTGCTGCCAGAGGACTCACACTATACCTCAGCTCTCCTGCCCATGGCCTGTCCTGGCCCAAGGAGCCAGAAGGCACTGGGAGCACGCCAGCTCGTCAAATGCCACAGCAGCCAGGGGGACTGTTAAATCTTAACTTTCCTGGAGTCTGAATCCCGAGATGAAAGGCAGGCCCAGTGCTTGGTGCACAGCAGTTGATCAGTAGGGATTTACTGGATGAATCAATCCTTCTATCAATCAGCTCCCCGAGTCTGCTTCTCAATTTGCAAAAAGGGGATAATAATTATGACCTAACAGATAAGTGTGGGTCAGACAAGTCTGGACCCTGAGTCTGTCCTCCAAATGTGATGGAGCCACAGCCTCTCAAGGCCAGGTGTGAAGTGTCCAGGACACCACTCTGATTTCCACACTGCTATCAGCATCATGCCTCTAAGAGTTCCCTCCACATTACCACTCAGAACGCAAGCTCACAAGGAGGATTTGTGTGATTATCTGGAAAATGTGTACTGAAAACGTCCACTCCCTAATGCAGCCGAGACCTGCTCTGTATTGACTGGATGTCTATGAAAACCTTCACAGGCCCACCACTGATGTGTCTAAGGAGACGGAAGGTGAGAAAAGAGAAAAGTGTTATCAGTTGAAGAAGAAAGTGGAGGGTGGCACAGCAGTGGGACATTCAAATCCGGGTGGTGAACACTTAGCCCCGTTAGTCACCGTGACCGGGTCTCTATGGAAATGCCTGGAAGCTGGTCCTTAGAATAGACAGTCAGGGAGCACACTGATTTCTCCAGCAGGCAGAGCCCACCCTGAATCCCTCTTCTCGCCTGGAGTATTAGACCAGTACCCACGTTCCCAGGGCCGTTCGCAGACTGAGATGTGAGGATTCCGCGCCCTGTCTGGTGCTGGCCCAAATCCCAGCCAGCCCTGCCCTTTGTGCCTTTTGCCTGCAGGTCCCCTGCAGGAACACTCCCAGCCACAAAACAGCCTCCAATGGCCATACCCGCCTCTGTGAGCCTGAGAAACATGCTCTCTGCTGGGACAACAGCATTTCTTCAACCATCACCGAGGAGTCAGTGCCTCAGCATCTCCATTTTACAAAGAGGAAACTGAGACTCTGAGAGCTGACCACTAGCCTGTGTCAGGATTCAGCCTGGGGCAGAGCAGAGCCAACAAAGAAATCCCGGTCTTAGCACTCATGCTCTGCCCATCCAGGCCATGCAGCTGCTGTCATCACATAGTAAAAGTTGATGGCGCTGCTCTCTGCCAAGATCCCATAAAAAATTAATAACTTCTGAGAATCCATGCTAAGGAAATAACACCCCAAACACAGAAAAAGCTCTGTACAAACCACTGCATATAACTTATACTTGGAAACATTTTGGGACAATCGACACACTCAACAATAGAACAAGTATTAAATTATCCTATATCCACTAGAAGAATGAAGTATAGTTCAGCCTTTAACAGTATGTGTAAGACATATTTAGAACATGGGAAACGTTTATGTTTTATCAAGCATAAAAAGGGATGCAGACATGCAAATACTGTCTGGTCATCTCTAGGAATAATATTAAAACTGGGGGAGAGCAAAAAGACTTGGGGTGCACAGCATTGAAGTAGGGGTTGTTTGTGGGAGAGGAAAAGGCTAGTTTTTCCTCTGTCTAAATTTTCTGATTTTTTCTCAGCTTCTACAGTGAGAATATATTACTTTCAGGCTGTGGTCTAGCAGAAAGGTCAGAGTTCTAAAGTGAAGGAATAATGCTCATACCTGGGCCTGTGTCTCCCAGCTGTGCGGGCTGCGAGGCCATCCTTACTGAGTGGCACCTGGGCCTGTGTCTCCCAGCTGTGCAGGCTGCGAGGTCGTCCTTACTAAGTGGCAGGAGAGGCTGGGAATGTGGGGGATTTGGGCTCCAAGTAACAGCACAAAGTCTTCACACCTTGCCCAGCAGCTGATATGTACTTGCAAAATGGTTACTATAAAATAACAAACTTTTTCTTTTTGACATGACCACATGAGCCTGCTCTGAGTCAGAGCCATCAGTGGGCTGGGCCAAACACACACTGGCTATAAGCTCAAGACAGTCCTTCTGGGGTAAAAGGGCCTAGCCAGAGGCAGGCAGCCTATGGGATCTGAACTCCTTTGGGCCATGGGGGCACTTGAGGAGCTGCAGCCTCAGTTCATCCTCTGGGGGGCCCTGGTGGAATCATTAGGGGAGCCTAAGTCAGGTAAGTGAGGGATGAGGGAGGCCAAAGCCCTGGCTGGGGACTAGGGACAGGTGAACCCACAACAGAGGATCTACAGCACAAGTGACAAGTGTGGTGGGAGGGGACGGTGCCAGAGCCAGGGATGGAGACCCTGCACCACCACGCAGGGTGTGCTCAGAAGTGAGGTTGGCAGACAGAACTCATTTTCTCTGGTCTGCAGCCTTACTAGGCCACCATCTAGCTTCCTGACCTGGCCCTTCCCAGATGGTCAACTCTGTCGACTCAACCCAATCAGCCATCCTGCCAAGTCCAGCTGAGCATCCCACCCACCTCGAGGTGACCTCCCTCCTCCGAAGGGCTCCTGCTGACAGGACTGGGCCACTCTGCCACTGGGGTCTCACGGAGCACCCACGGTACTGTTGATGTTGTTCTTATTTGAGATAAATCTTTTATCCTAGAAAAGCTCCTGGGAGCGCCTTAAGGGAATGAGTAGAGAGAAAAAAAAAAATAGAGACAAAGAAAGCTCTATCTGTAAGCACTAGTTCCGTGGCAAGGGACAGGTCTGTCTGTGTAAGTCTCTTTAATTCTTCCAAACACCCTATGAAGTAGCTGTGTCACAGCACTTCCCAGAGAGGACCACAGTTCAGAGCATAAGTAACACTCAAGGCACGTAGCAGCTCGGCAAAATACAGCAGTCAAGACCAGAAGCAGGGCTTTGGGGTTTCAAAGCCACTATCATTCCACAGGGTCTGTGTCTGGCTTAGTTTTCTGTATCCCAAGGGCCTGAACTATGAGTCATGGAGCAAGGGTGCCTGTTCTCCAGAATAAAATTTTTAATATTTGAATTATTTGCCAACATGCTGGCATCCCCATGAAATGCGCCCAACTGACTCAACAGTATCCACTGCCAAAGAGAAGAAGCAAAGCCCTGTGAGGAAAGCCAGGCAGCAGCAGGAGCCGCCCTGCCCCAGGGCCCAGTCGTCTCTAGCCAGAGAGACCCTCCGCAGGCTCAGCTGGGGGACTGCTCCTTCTCTGGGGAACGATTTCTTCTGACCAACAAGATGCAGTAAGACACCCTTTGCTTAGTTTCATTAGCCTTTTGGGGGAACCCAGCTGACTTTAGAGCCAGTGGATTTTCCACTCAAATCTTAAGAATATAACAAAAATACTGTCGCACTGTCCAGGGCATCACAGTTCAGAGAGTCTGTCCACCCAGCATGAGTTGTGGAGCATCCCATATGTGGTGGGTAATTCCCCCTCCCCGACGCCCTCTGAGCCACCCAACACCCCAGTGAAGGGAGAGTTAGTGGGCCCTGCAAACTCGTGATCTTCTCTGGCCTCACCAGGAAGAAGCCAAGCCACATCTGGAAATTGTCCTCAGATTTCCAATGTGCAGCATCTCAAACACAACCATGAAAGCTCTCTGACCTTTCTGTATCAAGAAGAAAAGAGCTAGCATCCAAAGTGCTGACCATCTCTCTCCGCCATGCACAGGAGACCCCAAAACAACCTTCTCAAACTCTCCAAGGACAAGAGAGAGTAATGACGGCAGCTCTCGGGTCAGCTCCAATTCACCGGTAGCAGGAAAACTGTAACCATCATAAACAATGTCCACCAGCCCACTATCCTCACAGGCCCTCCCCAGACTGCTGGGGAGAGCGACTGCCAGGGCAGCTCCCTGAGCCCCCTCTGAAGGTGTCCCAGGATTTTATAGCTATCAGAAAGGAGTCCTCCTGGGGCCATCCCTGGGGCAGGGTGCCAGGGTGAACAGCCTGAATTCACAAAGCGCCCCACTCCAATTTCATCTTAGCAGGGCTCAGATATGTGGCTCCTAGAATAACAAAAATATCTGTCTAAAAGACTGTGTAGCTTTTAAAATGTAAGTGATTGTAATAAACCTTTGCTCTTCAGCCAGGAGGGACTTATAGTTTTCAGACACATTTACAAATGTCCTTTCACTTTGATTCTGCCCTCAGAGCAAAACTGAGGCGCTATGGGAGAGGTCCGGGCCAGCTTGTGATGGGGAAATGGAGGTTCACAGACATGCCACAGTCTGCCCAGAATGACCCCCAACTCACAACATGTGGCAAACCCCAAACTTGAACCAGTTTCATCTGACTTCATCAACAGTGCATGATACACAGGGGGGAAACTGAGGGAGGCCTGACAAAGGCCCCTGCTTTCAGGTAAGGGTGCAGGTGGAACCACTGGCTGTGCTCTCTTACCCGTCCCCACCTTCTCCCTCAGGCTGCACTGAAGTGAGGGCAGTGACATCAGTGTGACATCACCTCACACCCTGCACTGAGGTCAGAGGCCCAGTGGTACCCGAGGGGGCCTCATCTCACAGCTGGCTGCGTTTCCTATGTGGAAGGAGAACCAGCTCAGGAGGTGAGAGGGGGGATGACAGGTAGGAGATTTGGGGAAGCAATGGACCAGGGAGGTAGAGACTATACTGAGCACCCAGCTGGCGGCACCTTACACGGCCTTTCTCCTGCCAGCCTGGCACTGCCCAAACTTCTCCCCACAGTACTTCACAGGGCAGGCATTGTCATCTCAGTCTATAAATAAGGAAACTGGAGCTAGAGAGGTTGATGACTTGCTGGAGGTCATGAAACCAACATATGAGACAGCTAAGATGAGACCCCAGGGCTGCCTGATTGGGAAAGGCCTGATACAAGATGGCCTTTCTGAAAGAACTCCCTGAACTTCTCTATGACAAAAGGGTGCCAAGCTAGAATGTCCCCTATAAAACTCACGCTGAAACTTAATTCCCAATGTGCAGAGCTGAGACATGGGCCTTTAAGCAGTCAGGAGGGCTCTGTCCTCATGAAGAGTCTCCCTGACTATAGACTAATGGGTCATCACTGAGGGGACTGGTAGCTTCTTAATAAGAGGAAGAGAGACCTGAGCTGGCAGGTGAGAACGCTCCACCGCTCACCTTGTGATACCCTGCACTGCCTTAGGGCCCTGCAGAGAGCCCCCACCGGCAAGGAGAACTCAGATGTAGCCCCTCAAGCTGGGACTTCTCAGCCTCTATACCTGTAAGAAATAAATTTCTTTTCATTATAAATTACCCAGTTGTAGGTATTCTGTTATAAGCAACAGAAAATGGAATAATACAAAGGAGACAAAAAGTAGAGCAAGAAACAGAAGTGGAGTAGCACAGCCGGGGGCACCGGGGCAGCCTCTCCACGAGTGGTGAAACCCTCGGTTCCGGGACCATGGTAGGGCGTCAATGGCATCTCTCATGGAAAATGCCAGAGGAGACGCTCAACAAGCCAAGCTCCCTCCTCTCCTCTGCCCTGCATCTATCCAGTCTCAGGACTCTCACCTTACTCAGGGTTGCCTAGAACAGCACTAAGAACTGGCCCTGCTCTCGGAAGGGCATCCTCTGCAGCCTGTCCTGCCAACTGGAAGAGCAGTGGAAGGGAGAAGGCCTTTCTCCCACCAGCTGGCTACTGCCCGAACTTCTCCCCAGGATTCTGCTCATTGGTGCCCACTGGTCATTCCTCACCTAAGGCCCTAAGCCAGCTTGTAGACCTTGCCAGGGGCTGGGGCTACTGACCCTGGGGCAGAAGGAGGGGAGCCCACATGCTGCCCACCTCCCAATTCACCCTGCTCTTTCCTCTTGGGCCTGAACCCTGTCCTGCCCATGACCTCCCATTTGCTCATGTTCTGCATGAAAGTCCTGCTTATCTGCCAGGAACCTCCTCTGGCTATGGATTAAGTTAGGACTAGTTAATCGGGATCTGTTGCAGCCCATGGCCAGGATGGTACAGTTATCTGACCCTTTCCAGCTGCCTAAACCTGGTGAAACCAGGTAATCAGGAGATAGGACATTGCAACCTAGAGAAGTGTCTGGGTGACAAAGATGTCTCTAAAGGACCAACTATGGAAACCTCTACAGAAACACCAAGCCCTTCCTTCCACTCAGGGGAGGCCTGTGAGGATGCCACAGAAAGAGACCCCCTCCCCCAAGTATTAAATGCACAGCAGTCACAGATGCCACAGCTACCTGCCCTCCCTGGCTTTCACCTGTGAGAAGCCAGTAGCCAGCACAGATGAGGCCACCTCTGCAGGAAGCAGGTCTAAAGGGTAAAGAGGGATGATGGGGTCCAAAGAGAAAGGCTTGTTTTTTCTTCAAGCTGCCGGGATAATTTCCACATGTCTCTAGCATGCAAAAGGGCAGGTGGGTCAAGCTTATTAATTAACTGGATCTTAGATCAAAGAGGAAATACTCATTTAAAATGATCTCTTGGGTAAAGAGGAAGAAAGAGGATATATATGTTTGCAGTCAATTATTTGCAGTTGATCCAAAATAGATTATCTAATGAAATAATTTTCTAAGAATAATGACTCTCACTTCTATAGAAATACTGTTTGTTTCTCAGCAAAATATTTTTGAGTGCAGTTTAGCAAGGCACAGACCAGGGTAAAAGCTCCTAGCTGTAAAAGGAAGCAAACACTCAAATGGTCATCCTGAATGTGAGATAATATGGGCTCTTTGGGGTTCCTCAACCTCGTTGAGTTGAGGTGTGTACCAAACACACACTTTCCCATACCACCAGAATGAAAAGCTCTCAAAGTCCAGTCCCGATGAGTAGAGTAAAAGCAAGGAAGTACCTTTACTCTGTTCTCTTCCACCATGCAAAACTCCTCTAAGTTCCAGAAACATTCCCAGAACACACACCTTGCCAGACAAGGTCATTGGCCATTTTGGAACACAGCCAACTATATATAGCCCCCAGAGGTCCAGGCGTAGCTGGAATGCACAGGGCTGTGCAGGCACTGAGCCCTCCCATGAGTTCAGGCTGACAGGGCTGACCGGTAGCACTGTGTGCCAAGCTGCCCGGCTTGGGAATGCACACAGCTGTGAGCACAGGCAGTACTGTGGTGTGCGGAGTTCCCTCTCAAAGTTTCCCATGATGACCTTTTTAGCACGTTCCATCTGGGGCTCTTAACCACATACCCCTTGAGCACATGCTTGCACATTGTGAGGAATGGAGCCTGGTCACCCAGACCGGGTGAGCGGCAGCAGCTACTCACCCCACTGCAGCGGAGCCAGCTGTAGGTGGTCCAGCACAAGCTGGTTCAGGAGTCCTTCCACACTTGCCTCGCCACTGCGTTTCAGAGAGGGGTGAAATTCAGTCAAGGAAAACTTGGACCCTGCTAGGCCGGAGAGAGGAAGGGCTCTAGAAAGAGACCCCCAGATGGGGAAACTCATATAGATGTGTCTCCCCTATCCCCAGGTGAGGTGCTGACCCACCACAAAGACGTCACCCTGAGCATGTGCAAACTGGGCCACATAAACACACCAAGTGCCTCTTTCCTCACCTTGACATCTGTTAAATTAGGCCACTAGTGTATAAGAAAGGGAAATCCACGGGGATAATTTTAATCCAACAACTTCTCTTGCTGTGCGAAATGAAAAAAAAAAAATGAAAGGTTATTTTTCCTTAATAAAACATGCAAACTGTGATTCACTGTTCAATGCAACCCATGCGTTTCTCGACACATTACCAGTTTCATGCTGGTTTCGTGTCTGTCATGTTGCACATCTTGATGTAATTACACATATTATTACAAATGGGCTCACTTAAGCGAGTCCATAATCGAGGAAGTCATAGAGTCTCCCAGCAAGTATCAGTGGATGAAGAAATTAGGTTTAGAAACCCGGAAAATAGAAGGCACGGAGACTAATATTAAACAACCAATGTGGTTCTCAGAAACAGATTATCTATAAACTTCTGTCCCTTTCCTACATACACTAAAGCCACCACATTTAACTTGCAATCAAAAGGGAATATTTTGGTTTCTGACATTCTCTAGTGACTGGGAAAATGGGGAAAACACCCCACTTTCTTCTTCCTCCAGAAAGTTAATTCCATTCCAGACACATCCAGCCAAGCCAGGCACTCGGGTGGGTGGCACTGAGGGTGCAGGAATGATGGGCGTGAGTGTTCCCGTTGAGAGGCTCATGTCCTGGTGAAGATGGCAACATGGACACAGAAAATCACATGTGCCACACTGAGGGACAGTTGAGTGGGGACAAAGGCCTTGAGGGTTGAGGTAGAAGGGGTGCAGAAGCTGGGGCGGGGGTAGGGAAGCAGGAGGATGTTCAGTGCAGGCTCCTGGGTCCCACCAGCTGGCCCCAGGGACTCTAGGCTGAGGGGCACCCAGTCCAGTGAGCATATCTCCTGGGTCAAGCAGGCTGATCAGGCATCCCAGGTGAGCCATCCAGACAAGGGAGCTGCCCAGGGGAGCCAGGCTAGCCTCACTGGGATGGCCACTCACAGAAGTACAGAATGGGGTGTGGGATCCCCTGCCCACCCCAGGGGGGCAGGGGATTAAGTCTTCTAAAATACCATGTGCTCTCTCTGGACTCTGTATCTCTCAATATTCTGTGTTTTCGCTAGAGATGATTTTCCCTGACCTCTTCTCCTTCCTGACTCTACTCACCCCCTGCATTTTAACTCAGACCTTGCTTTCTTCAAGGAGTCTTCCCTGACCACCTGTTTGGAAGGCTTGTGTAGATCCTCTTGCAACCTCACTGATGTGCTGTCTCCCCACTACTTGGCTGCCCCCTAACCTATGAGCTCAATGAGGGTAGAGGCCTGGTCCAGGACCCTGGAACAGTGTCTGGTTCACAGCAGTTTCTCTACAAATCCTGTTTCGTACATAAGTGAACCCTAAGCAGACATTCTGGGTAAGTGGTGCAGGGCCAGGCCTCTACCCTTAGTGCGGCTCCCAGGCTGTGAGACACAGCAGACCTCCCCCAGCCTGAGCCCCACAGTCCTGCCCAACGGCTTCTAGCTCCACCCATGATATTTGCTTCATTCCACACAACCTGAACTTCCAGTTCCTTCCTTCCTTCCTCACTGCCACTCAGCTAAGATTCACTGAAGCTCTGGGTCCTCCAGGGAGGCCCAGCCCCAAGGAATCTGCTCTGTGCCTACTCCTCCCCATAGAGCTTGGTGCTGGAAGGTCATGTTTGGGAGACTCGGCCCAGATGAGCTCTGGTTGGTCTACTCAGAAGCCTGGGTCTCAGTTCCATCCTCTGCAGGGTAGGCGTCATGGGGAGTAGCCAGAAGGCCATTCCTGGCCCACAGTAGCAGCAATACATGTCACCCACTGGCACTGTTGTCCCATTCTCCTGCTCTCTTCTGTCCTTCTCCCTCTCCCAGGACACATGGAAACTGCTATTGTCTCAGGAATTTAGCCATTTTTGTTGCTTCAAACTCCTTTAGGGCTCTTACTCTTTTATCCCAGGCTAGCCTCACTGGGATGGCCTAGCCTAAGCAATTTATCAAAGCGTTTCTTCTCTCTTAAAAGAATTCTCCAGGGTGGCGCCTGTGACTCAAAGGAGTAGGGCACTGGCCCCACATGCAAGAGGTGGTGGGTTCAAACCCAGCCCCAGCTAAAAAACTGCCAAAAAAAAAAAAGAATTCTCCAGATAAAATTTTCTCCATCTCATCACACACACAGTCTGTGTTTGTGGAACTGATATTGTTAGTGATAAATGTTCTTGCAAGACATTTTTAATTATCTTATTTGGTCCTGTGACAATCTTGGAGATTAGATTCATTCATTCACCTCATTCATTCACTGCTTTGTAAAGTTGCTCTGAGCATCCCTTTAGGGGTGCTGGGCTCAGACTGTGACCCAAGCCCTAATAAAGACAGGCTTGTCAGAAGAGCCTGACCTCTAGCAACCACATCCCTAGGTTCACGCCCCAAAGAATTGCAAGCAGGGACTCAGACAGACATCTGACACCTGTCTTCACAGCAGCACTCTCCACCACAGTCAAAAGGCAGAGCTTCCTAGGTGTCTGTCTACAGGAGAATAGATAAGAAAACGTGGGCCGTCTGTACTAGGGAATATCATCAGCCTCAGAATGAAGGAGATTCTGACGTGCACTACAACACGGATGATCCTTGTAGGCTTCATGCTGAGAGGAACAAGCCAACTCCTACAGTTCCTGAAAGAGCCAGCTCTGTGGGCACAAGAAGCAGAAT
The DNA here is from genome assembly GCA_963574575.1 of Galagoides demidoff. Lineage (NCBI taxonomy): Eukaryota > Metazoa > Chordata > Mammalia > Primates > Galagidae > Galagoides > Galagoides demidoff. Next base: position 40,231 of record CAUYQV010032083.1, on the reverse strand, counting down.
GGTGGGGTCAGGGCTGGGGAGAGGGTGTGGGGAGTCAGTGGCTAATGGGGACAAATCTCAGGGTGGGACAGTGAGGAAGTTCCAGACATAGATGGTGGTGATGGTTTCACAAGAATGTGAATGTAATTAACACCACTGAACCGCACACATAAATATGGTGAAGATGGTACATACATTTGTTTTTCAAATGCTGGCCCAGGAAAGGAAGTCTGTAATTAAGAACAGAAGCTATGCTAATGATGCAGGAAGGGGCTGGCTGAGTCCAGGCCCCTGCAAGGAACTCAGAAGGTACAGGGGAACTTGGGAGCCAGGACTGCAGCATAGGAGAAACCCACTTGGGCCTGGGCCCAGAGAAGCCTGGTGGGGAGGTCACCAGAGCTACAGTGGAGGCAGCATGGAGGCCTCAGAGGGCCCAGGACACCTACTGTCCCTCCCCTCTCACCTTCCCAAGGAGTCTTTGAAGGCAGCTTTCCCTAACCAAGGCCCTGTCCTCCTTGGCACTTCATCAATGGCTCTACTTCCTTCTCCACAGCTGCATCACTGCAGAAGCACAACTCCCCAGGACTTAGGTGCACCAGTAACCCAGGGCAGCACCCGCTCCCCAGGACTTAGGTGCACCAGTAACGCAGGGCAGCACCCGCCAGTTCACATCTCCTCAGATGACGGCATACTCAGCGACAGGGCCTTCAGGGAGGCAGTGTAATCCAGCTCCACTATCTTTTGAGAAAACAAATCCTACTTTCTCTTTCAGGGAACCAGGGCAGATGGATGGCGGCAGGTACTGTGGACACTTGTGTTGTTTGGGACCTCAGGCATGACCTCTGAGCTCCAAGGCACAACAGGGGGTGAGGCCCCCCACAGGCACCTGGGGCAGGAAACATACCACATCTCCTCTCTGAGACTTATTAGAGGTCCCAGGAAATTTGTTTTCATTTAGGGCAGATTTCAAGGAGGCCCCACACTGGCCCAGGGCAGCCTCCTCCTGAGAGCAGAGGCTCAGGAGCACTGTGCTGCTGGTCAGTGCTGGCCCAGGATGAGACCGCAGGTCCCTGCACACACACTTCCCAGTCTTGGGGGGGAGGGGGTGTGCTGTCCTTTCTGGGAGGGATCAGCTCTCCTGAGTCAGTCTCCCTGAGCCCCGCCCTGCCAGCAGCCCAGCTCAGTGTCCCATTGCTATTGTGCACGCCCCAGTATAACATCTCAGGGGCTACCCCCAGGGGAAACTCCATCCTCCCAAAAGGCTAGTGAGGACCAGAGTGCAGGGGTGACATAGGGGGCAGAAGTCAGGCTGCTGCCTCCTCTCTCCCCCTGTGCAGCCATTATGGGACGGAGCCACTTTGTCATTCATAAAGAAGACATCAGATCTCCCCTTCCTTAGCTCATGATCAAATCCCTGGGGGGTGTGCCATGATCCACTCTCATCAAAGGCAGAGGGAAGGTGGTAACATGTCTCATGGTTCTGGTCTGGGCACTCAGCTGTCATCCCATGGCCCATATGACTCATGGCACCCACAAGCACAGAGGGCTGACCCTTCTCAGTGAAGAAGACGCTCCGCTCTGTGAGGCAGTCTTGGAGTCATTTGACTGGGCCTCACTGAGCAGGAACAGGGAAGGGAAGTGATGTGGGGATGGTCCTGAAATGTGGCAAGCACACTCCAGTGGTTGACATACTCCCTCCAACTAGGGGGACTGGATGGCTGGCAATCATGAGAGAAGAGACCTGCTGAGCTCATGTGACTCCCACACCTTCAAGGAGGGAAAGGCCTTGCTTAAGAACACACCTGCCAGGCTGGCAAAACTCAGAAGTTCAAATGCATCCTTATCAGTATAGGCAGGCTCATGCTTTGCTGTAATTTTTTGTAGCTGGAAAGAAGAGATTCTCCATGAAATGATCAAGCAGAGTTTTCCAAGATATGTAGTAAGTGAAAAAAGCAAGATGCAAGAGAGCATATACCTTTTGTATCAAAAACAAAAACAAAAAATGAGGAAAAAATATAGGACTTTTGGCATTCACTTTTAATTTCAGAAAGAAATTCAGGGAAGTTTATTCAAGGAATGAATGAAAACGGGGTCTCTGGTGGTAGGAATTGGGCAAATGGGAATATCTATGTTCTTTTAAATTTTGAACTACATGTACCTACTTTAAATAATATTATCATTATTTTAGAAAAAATACAATATGAAGTACCCTTGATAACCTCAAGGATAAAACTCAGCTCTGAGAGTCAGCCATAGAGCAGGGACAGGACACAGCCAAGCTCCAGGGAGCCCCAGCCAGTCAGAAGGAAGTGGGCTTGGGGATGCAAATTATTGATACATTTGGGTTTAAAATGCACATTTTTGTATTTCTGCTTTATTCCATTATTCTGTCTAGGGTTTATTTTCTCCTGAATGAAATTAAGACCTCAGACCATGGCACAGTACTATCTTATTAAAACACTCAAGTCAGGCCTGCAAGGTGGAGAGCATCCCGCTGCCCACAGAAGAGAAGCCGTGTGTAGCAGACCTGGCCAGACTGCAGAGCTCGGGAATGATTAGTCAGAGGAACAAGTTAGGCTGTGAGTCATCACCAAGTTGCCAAATGCCACTGGGGCTTTGGAAACCATTCCAACGGCATACTTCTATATTAATTTGCTTTCGGACATGAGCCATAAAATTATAGAGCTGAGCTAATAAAGCTAATTACCTGCAGGCATAGCCTCCTTCCTTTCAGCCCCATAAGCCACCACAACAGCCTCGCATCTGAGCCACTGCATGTGGCAGCGTAGCTGGCCAGTCGATCAGCCTCGTTATGGCCCCCACTGTAACAGGACAACGGTAGGGTAACAAGGTGCCAGTGGTAGGGCATACTGTTTCTTAAATGCACAGACTCCGGCACTCAGCACAGCTCCTCCTGCCATCACTGCCACTGAGAGCACGTCTCCAAGGCATGCATCGTGACAGGGGCCTGTGGTCAGTGTCTCCCAGGTATCTTCTCATTTTTTTCACATTAAGACCTCAGGACATGATAGGCATGAGATAGATACTGCTATTTCCGCTTCAAATGTTAAAAATAAAACAAACTCAGGCCCAGGGAGGGGATAAGAAAGCTAACACTGCTAGGGGGTAGCTTGGTCCAGACGTGACTCCAGGCAACCACACTCTGGAACCCAAGTTAGGACTCTACAGATACACTGTACTGATTCTCACAGTAAGCCTGGAAACCAGGAACCAGAACCCCACTTCACAAGTGGGGACCCTGCTGCTCATGGGCCTGGGGCATGTCAGGCCCCCGCATCTGGTCAGAGCCAGTCATCCTCCCGGCCCAGAGGGCAGCGCTGCTGAGAGCTCTCCATGGTGCTGAACAGGCTGCCTCCACAGAAGCTCTTTCTAGTCGCTCAGGGACACAGCAATCCATTTCTAAATCGCCGACAGATTCTTTTTACCGCAGCTCTGCCCGTCTCTTAGGAGACAGAGATGACGACATTGGCAGGAGGAGGACTGTGAAGTTACTGCTGGTGCCAACCCAGGCCCACAGAGGTCCTCTAAACAGCCCTTGTTCAACACCTGCCATCCCTGAGCACCTGAAGTCCCACACACATCAGCCGGCCCACGTTCTCTTTTCTGGTGCTGCGCACCAGAGGTTTCTAACGCCCTGGCAGGGACACTCAGGGTCCTCCCAAGGTGCCTCTTGAGTTTGCTGCTTTCTGCCTCAGAGACACTGCTGAGTTACCTGAAGTTCACTAAAGTTTGATCACACTTCCTGCTGGTCTCAAGCCCTTGGGGACAGTCAGCCACGAGGCCCAGGGTCCAGGGCTGGCCCTTGCTCAGCAGAACCTTTCTCTGCCATCCCTTGCTCAGACCAGCAAGGTCAGTGATCAGGCAGCCCCACCCTCCCAACTGCTGGCAGCTTGGCTTTCTTGTGAGACTATATTAACAATAGAACAGAAAAAATAAAGACCCAATAAAGGAAGAAGCCTTGGGGGAGTGAGAGATAGTGTCCCTGGTCACCGGCACATGGTGGTGATTTGTGAGGCACCATGTGCCCTCACACACACATGTGCACTGGCCGTGGGCTGCGCTGCCACTGCCCTGGCACCTCTGCTTTGCTTTCCCTCTGGCCAAACACTCCCAGCCTTATCTTCCTAGTGGACACCTTCACATCTTCTAGAGCTTGACCATCACCTTGGAAGGCCACCTGACCTCCCCCCGGGCTGTCACCACCACACCCTGCACAGTGCTCACCCTGCATCTGCCACGTGGCGGAGCACTTGTGTCCACACGCCTCCTCCGAGTGCTGTGACTCACAGCAAAGTTACCACCAACACCTCCTGTGTACGCCACAGTAGATGCTGGGAATAAAAAGATCAAGATGGGATGCTGCTTACTTTGAAGGCCAGTTGCTTCTGCAAGGATTACATCTCACTTATCAGTCATCCTTTATTATTTATTACATTTAATTGATGAATCAGTATTTGTACACAGTCTTTCTGTTTACAAATATTTTCATTCACACTGCCTCAGCAAATCTACCTATTTTGGGAACCATGAACATTCCCTTCTAAATCTTTTAAAAATATGACCAGATGCCAAGGAAATGCAGAAGGTTAATAAACACCTTCCCTGTCATTTTCTGACAGGCCGTCAGTAATAAAATATTTGGTAATGTGCTATATTCAAAGACTGTGTGAAAGCATCAGGCACCTTCCGAGATCCTGTCTATACGTTTATTCACTAAGGTTTACTATGACTCAGTTGGACACGTGAGAAATAAATGAGCAAGCCGGGCACTGCGGCGGGTGCCTGTAGTCCCAACTACTCAGGAGGCCAAGGCAAGAAGATTACTCAAGCCCAAAAGTTTGAGGTTGCTATGAGCTATGACACCATGGCACTCCACTGAGGGTGACAAAGTGAGACTTTGTCTCCCCCCCAAAAAAAAAACGTTAAGGAATGACCAATCAACTCTGCCCTTGGGGGACATGAAGCCCAGGGGGATTTTTAAGGTTCTCCTCTGACCCTGTAGATCTGAGGTGGGCTAGCCTCCCCTCCCAAAGGAGAAATGAGCACTGTTCTCAGAATGTCTGGTTATATCCAAGGACCACTGAGCATCAGCTTTCCGGGCTTTGGGACCCGAGTGCTCTCAGGTGGAGCATGCCTTCCCTTGAGGCCCCTCTGCCCACCTGCCAGGAAGACAGGCAGTCTGCACGCACCGTGCCAGCTCAGGAGTGGGGCGCAGGAACTCAGCCCAGCCCTGCTCAGATCAAGCAAATCAGCAAACGGTCCACCTGGAAGCCACACTGACAGAAAGATTGCTTAAAGTGACTAATGAGGCTCTTGATCATGACTTTGTTTTCTAATTTACGTCACAAACTTCTGGAACCCTGCTCCTGCTGCTCCCGTCTCATGAGTGCTCTAGCACCTCAGCTGAGCTCCCTGGCATCAGAGACGCACTGCACAGAAAACACCATGCGGCAGGCGGGCCTGCCAAAGGGAGAGGCCGGAAAGTCTTTCTCAGGTGAGCACGCCCGAGCCCACAGTGCAGGGGAAACGACAGAGCTCTGTGTGAGGAGTGGGTACTGAGCAGTGGCATGACCAGTACACACTGTCACCTCTATAGGTTTCCTCTAAAAGGTGGACTAACTTGTCAGCTGTGACAGAGGCCAGAGGCCCTGCTATTCCTGGATGGAACTAGGGGCTCAGCCCTGAGGCAGACAGCTGCATGCGAGCCCAGCTTGGCCACTATAGTCTGGGTGACCCTGAGCAAGTGAGTTAATCTCTCCATGCCTCAGTTTTCTCATCTGTGGATCATGAATAAAAACCACTTCTGAAAGTTGTAAAAATCAAGTGAATAAACCTATGTAAATTGCTGAGAATGGGACCTGGCATCTAGTAAGCAGCATGTGGGCGTTAGCTGTTACTTCAGTTCTGTGATTTTATGATTCTATTATATAAGATACACATGTCCACAATAATTATCACACTAAAAACACACAGAATGTGTGTGTTCCCAGCAGCAATGATCACCCAAATACAAGCCATATCAACTGGTGTGCGTATTCACAGGTGAGCACACACACACGCGCAGATCTGAAATGGCGCTGTCCTGCCGAGACATGCCCTTCCTCCCTCTCGTGAGACAGCCAAACTGAAATCTTTGCTCCCCTCGTGCCACTCCCTGATTCCTTTCAAAGTAATTTCAAGGTGTGCACAGCCACCAGATATGGACTTGGGAGAGATAGCAATCAAATCTGTGCTTCTCCCCACCTCAACACCCCCACCCACCAAGGCCACCCAGCCAGGCAATGTGACAGCCTTGCCGGCTAGGTGCAAGCTTTCCTTTTGGCTGGCAAAAATTTCCTGCTAGAAGAGATTAAAGGCCTCTGAACTATGTTATTACAAACAGCTATAAAAGTCAAATTCCCTCAAGGCAGATACAAAATGCAACCCTGCATTTTACTAAAGATGATCAAGGAATCAGCTGCACTGATGACAGGAGCCATTTGTATTAAAATTCATTTAGATAAAACTATTTCTCCAAATGTGACTATTAGAAAAACACAGTGAACTGTGTTTTAAAAGAGTCTTATTTATAGGGTTTTTGTTTTGTTTTTTTTCAGATTAGAAGGCAGAGCTCTATTGAGAAGCATCCTGGAGACTAAACTAGGAGCCAATCAGAGAGGCGGAAGGGTACGAGCAGTGCAGCCCCTGCCTCCACTTTAAAAGGGAGGGGAGGTCAGTTGAAGGCAGCTTCTCCCTAGTGGGAAGGAAGCGGTCTTATAAACTGAGAACCAAGCCCCGGTGAGCTGTATCACAGGTGGGGCATCCTGATCATGGTTACCCAAACTGAGGGCACTGTGCCTAAAATCCTTATAGGGTTATACTTGTGAAATCCCAAACAAAAAGTGTGCCAAATGTCTCAGCCACTGCTGAGGTTCTTCACATTTTTGGGTTGGTGTCTGTGAGACAGGCCCAGACACCACTGACAGTCTGGGGTGAGACCTGTCCAAGGGCTCCCCTGCCTGGAAGGCAGCTCGTCCAGGGTGCAGCCCCTGCACTCTGAGGCCACAGTGCACTGCCCACGCCCTTTACAGTTCAAGTCATGTGTGTGTATTTGACCTTTGCCTCTCACTAAGACGTTATACCTCCCATCTGAGCCACAGACTCCTAGGTATCTACAGCCTCTGCCTCTCTCAAAGTAGCCAAACTGGTTAAAAATACTTCTCAGACTGAACACAGGAGGCAGATGCTTTTCAGACTTCCTGGGAAGGGCTGCCTAGATAGTCCAGGTCATCAGCCACGGGGGTCACCAACCAGGTTGGATGCTGGTACACCACCAGCGCTCATGTCTACCCTCAATGCTCAAAACGAGGAAAATCAGATGGGGAGATGACCCCATCCTTGCTCAGAGCTTATCTCTCCCATTACAGCCAAAGACGGTCTGTGCAAAGCTGCCTTTGGCAAAGGAGCAGGTTTTAGCTCAGGTTCATCCTGCTAGGTGCAAACTCCCTTCAAATATTCATCACGGCAGCCAGCACAGCACAACTAAGCTGGTCACCACTCTGCCGGCTACATCACTGGCAAGAAAGCTATTCATTCATCAAATAGTTTACTGCCTAAGTGATGGGGATCAGTACTAGGGCCAGGAAAAGAGAATACAAGCTCTTAGAGCTGGGTCTACATCTGATCGTGTGTACCACAGTGCCCCTGGGTGCTCAGCGCAATCTCTGGCACAGGGCAGGTCCTCAATAGCTCACTGCAGAGAGGATGGGATTCCTCCTCGCCTCAAAGCCAGGCAAAAGAGGCACCTTCAGAAAAAAAGTAACTTTCTGTCCTCCCTAAAAACTATAACAAACAGGACTGAGGCCTGGAGTGCTTTGCTGCAGGAACCCACAGGAAAGGGCACTGGGCACAATGGACAGGAAGCAGTAGACAACAGACTCCTGAGAAGTGGACAGAGAACAGCCTACGTTGGGAGGGGAGCATGAGGAAGAGCCCTGCCCGAGGTCAGGTCGCAGAGCAGTCTGAGGTCTCCAGTAGGAAATGGAGGTGTCACGTTTGCTGACACCTTCCAGGGTTAAAGGCTATGGTTGCACCTTGCAAATGTGACCTCAGATGATGTAGTCAATAGGAACGTAAAACAAACTTGGAGATCCTGGCTATCCCACCAGCTATGCAGTCTCAGGTGAGTCACTGAACTTACAAAGCTTGCTTATTTTTCAAAGGTATAGATATTGCCTGTTTTGCAGGTTTGGATTAGTGAAATGCTAGTATACTGCTTGGCGCCCTAATAGCAACACTCTGCAGCAGGCTTCCTCTCCTTGGCTGGACAGAGGAGGACACAGACACTTTAGGTCAAGTAGCAGGGCCAGCCTGCTAACCCCAGGGCTCCGGGCCCCACAATGCAGCATCTTTAGTCCTATACCAAAGTCAAATAGAGAAGATTTCTGGATCATGTGCTGAAGGCTATTATCTGCTATTAACAGTGTTCACAAAGAGTTGGCTATATTAAGGTTTTCCAAGTTCAGTAAAAATTGTCCAATATTGGTAGCTAGAGGTTAAGAAGAAGGTTAAAAGGATAGAATACCAAGGAGCTGAAAGTGAGGGGCTGTTTTATCCCAACAGCATCCATGTACATCAAATAAGCCCAGCTCCCTAGGGCCAGATGCTGCCAGTGCCAGGCAGAGACACCTCCGCCCCCAGGGAAACCACACAAGCATGTTTTCATCAAGAAAGCAAGCTCTGGGTGAAAAATTCCTTTTAAAAACCACTAGACTAATGTGGGCAGTATGGACTGTGTGATGCAGATGCAGGAGAAAGAGCTTAATACACAGAGCAGGAGGAGCCCTCAGCGAGAACTCCAGTCCTGGGGCAGAGACGGTGCAGGGCCTCCAGGTGCGTCTGTGGCAGTGAGAGAGGCACAGGGGCTGTGGACAGCACAGGAGGGAGCCCCAGCTACATATAAGGCATGGGCCATGCACACACTTTTCACCAGCTCCTTGGAGGTGGGCGCTGTCCCTGTCCCCACTTGATGGTGAGAATAGGGAAGCAATGCAAGAAGTCCATGGCTGAAGTCATATGGGGAAGGAAGTGGTGGGAGGATGGCGGGAACCTGCCACGTCCCACTGCCCAGGCTGGGCTCCTATGCCTGTGGGACGTGCTGCCCATCCTCTTAAAGGACACACAACAAGCAGCCAACACACAGTCGTCAACAAGAAGTCATGATGGCGATGACAAAAACAAATGGGGCTACCAACAGAGATCTCTTTAAAAAGAAAGTGGTACCTAATCCATTAGCTCGCCTGGTTAGGCTCAGTGGTAAGGAGTGCAAATTCTACCCCAGAATGAGGGAGTCCCGGGGCTGAATATACATTAAGGTCCCCAGGGCTCCCCATTGCTTGGATGATTATCTGGCCTGGGCCTCCTGCTCTGCATGAAGTCACCCTGTCCTTTGCAGGGATGGGGCCCTCATGGCCATCTGGACAGCCTATGGAATGCAACCCTGGGAACACCATGCCTACTGCACTTGGCCTCTTCCTAGGGGTGTGATCCTAAAGGTCTTCACCTTAAGCTCTCTGGTCTCACACTCCTTATGATGGACACTGCTGCCTCCATCACAAAGCAGGTGTGAGACTCAGGGGAAGAGACCTGAAGTAGTGAGGAGCTGGTCACCACAGCTGGGGATACTCAGAGGTCACATTCAATGGAGGAGGCCCCTGGGAGTGCCCACCCAGATAGTTAACACAGGGTCAGTGGGGACACTGAGTATAGCTCTTTGTCTTCACCAGAAGAAAGGGCATTGGTGCTTCCCCCAAACCAGAACGTTGCAGGCCATCGGTGAGGAGCACCCCCTACACTGAATTAACGTGGTACATGGCTGAATTCCACTTCTTTCTCAGGGCACCCTGTTCAGTCCCCCATGGTCCCTGGCTTAGAGTGTGTGCATAGAGAGCAGCTCCTCCCCTGCTCAACCTCTCCATGGTGGCCCAGGCCAGTTAGCCACCCAAGTGATGGTGAGACCTGGGGAGCATAATGGTGTTCTCGGCCCCGGAATTCACGGTCAGGCTACGGCCAGGGTGGCTTTGTGAGACAGCATCTGGCCATGCCAAGACTCTGCCTTCTGGGTCCCCACTGCCCCAAGGAGAAAGACTCGACTCCATAGCACAGCAAGAGGCTTCTGTGGGGCCACTGCCCTCTCCTGTCTCACTGTCACCAGACACATGGGCGCCTCAGGGCTGCTGCTTGCCAGGCTCTGGAACAGGCTAAGAGCACTGCCCCTGCAAACCCTCCCCTGTGGAAGCTCCCACTCAGCCCTTCAGTGTTGTACTGTGAGTGCCCATCTCCCTGGGGCCCAGAGCAGGAATGCCCAGATCTGCATGAGATGCCCCACTCGCAGGGGAAGGCACAGGCAGCACGTGCACATGTGCATGTACCCACTGAGAGGTAAAACATGTCTCCTCAGCCTTGGAGCTACACATGGGCAACAGCCATAACCATGGACAGGTGTCAAATTAAGTTCAAATTTTTGTATAAAGTCTAAATATTTAGAAAATATTAAAATGCATAATGAAATTAATAGCCAATTCAATCTTTGGTCTTTCCATCTGGTTGGATTCAGGTTTACAATAGTAAAAATCTGCTATTCATCCCATGCCAGATGTCAGTACCAGATGATAGAGAGAGACAGAGAAAGAGACACAGAGAGAGATAGAGACAGAGAGAGATAAAGAGACAGAGAGTGAGAGACAGAGAGAGAGAGGATATCCTTAATGATAAGTCTCTAACTAAATTTGCTGATTAGAACAATCTCTCATAACCTTATCAGTAAGTTTGTGGGACAGATGTGCCTGCCACACGGTAAGCATTCAATAAATATTTTTGCATGAATTATTAAGCAAATATAGAAAACAGGAAAGTCAAATGCAAAGACATTTTCCGTACACTAGTTTGCAAAGGACATAGGGGTTCTGTTGGTCACTGTGATCCCACTGGAAAGCAGCTTCCATGGGAAAAGAGCACCGGCTCGGAGGCAGATCACGGGGCTCTGGCACCCCGTCCCCTCTACTTTCCACCTGTGAGCAGGAATCACAGTTCTCATCTGCCAGACATGACAAGGAAACTACACCGGAGCTGAGCTGCAAGACACGGCCACATCCTAGGGCAGCGCCTGGGAAGTGGTGGCTCTGCCACTAGCAGGACACTTGAGCGCCCACTCCTAACGGGGCCCGGGGAGGGGGGCCCCATCTCTGTGGGGCACAGGGACACAGGGGTCATAACTGCGGCCACTTGGACTTCCTGCTATACCTGAGCTGAGTGAGGTCATTCCACAAGAACCTTCCTCTCAGTGCCTTCCTACCAGGAGCCCCAGCACCACTGGCTAAAGCTGAATCAGACCGTCCACGCCAGCCTTGCTCTGAGAGGGGCCTCTTGCTTAAAGCTAAAGCTCAGAGACCACAGGTGAGGGGCACCTCCTGGCTCACATGGAGGCCCCCATAGCAGGAGGTTTGATCCCCTCCAACCCTATCAGAAGGCTGTGCCCTGGCTCCAGCGTCATAGCACAGACAGCAGACACGAGGGCTCACAGCCCTTTGCTTCCACAGTTCAATGGTCTGCATGCTGTTTGCAGAGCCCACTCGTGTGAAGTCTGGGACTTGGGGTGAGCACTTTGCCAACACATGCAGCTGGCTGGCCCTGGCACTACCTCTTACTGGCTGGCCCTTGCTGAGGTGCCGTTTCCATGGGAAGCCTCAGGTGAGGTGTGGAATGCCACATGCCAGCACACAGCCAGAGGGTGCCTATCTGGTGCCCTCACTCACCACACGTTCCAGCAGCAAGGACCAGGTGACCCTGGCTGGGGGTGGGGGTCCTGGGACCACAAGAGCACACCTCCCATCATTACTTCTTCACTTCTCTCACCACCAAAGTCAACACCTGCAACTCCTCAACAGGCCGCTGCCGTGCTCTCTGCCAGTCCCAAGCACGCTATTTTTAGTGTCTGTTCATAAAACCTTCTCTCTACATGTTAAGTGCTTATTTTGTCACAAACTCCTTGGAGACAGTAGGTCAACCAGGCCCAAATTCACTTTAGCTTGAATGAAGAAACTTGCCTCAAATCCAGGAACCAATGGGGCAAGTAGACAGAGGGTGGTTTCAGAATCCAGGAGGCCAGTGGAGCCATGTGAGACCATACAAGCAACCTGAGCATCACCGTAGCCACAGAACCCACACATAACTAAGACAATTAATGGATGCGCGTACCACAGAGACATCCCCCCAAGCCCTGCTCTTATGCCTCAGCACCCTTGGGGCCCTTCCTAGCCTCGTGCCTTTGATAAACTCTATCTACCCTTAACAGCCATGCAAACGCTGCCACCTCTGTGGAGCCTTCCTTGGTTGTCCCCATACAGCACTTCTTCACCTGAACTGACAGTACTTGGCCCAGGACTCTCTGTCCTTGCTGCCCTGCAACACGCAGATCTCCCAGACGACACACCCACAACCCACGAGACTGCACAACTGCACTGAGACCTTATTTTTCATCCCAGCCTCTTAAGTGCCTCAGAAAATGCTTGACCCAAAAGTAGGTGCTCTGTGAAGACTGCTGGTAACATGAATGAGAGAACCCGGGGTTTCTCCAGTGTGTTCATCTGGTCAGTGGAGCGCCTACTACAAGCCAGGCAAGTATGTTCAGAGTAGACCCAGCAGTTTTATGAAATACTCCCTGACAGCACTGTCCTCCTGAAATCTGTCTCAGTCTTTCTGAAATGGCATCTTCATGCCTTAGTAAGCTGTACAACTTGATTTCAGTTTCTTAGACAACTGCACCTGTGTTTTCAGCTGTCAGTCTGTGAACTCCGCAAGCCCAGCCCTGGTAGGTGGCCATTAGAACCTGTCACTAACATGAATATCAAGGTTGGTAAGAAACGTGTGACCCAGAGACAAGAACACCACCGGCTCTACGAAGACCTTTCCTCACACCCAATCAATACCTCACTAAGTAGGGCCTTCGAAGCGCTAAGAGGTTAGGAGAAGGCCAACCGTTGCTTCGCATCTCCTTACCATGGCATTTTTGAGCCATCTGTGGTTGAAATTCAATAGCTAAACACCTCCTGGATCCTTCTCAGTGATCAGAAGCCCTGGACAGGGGTCCCTCAAGGCCCCAGGTGGGCCACTGTGAGAAGGATATGATGCCCCAGCGAATATCCAGTCTGCTGCTGATCTCCAGGCCTCGGGCTTCCTGCCGCTCCTCTTCCAGCTGCTTTGGACTTGCAAGTGGCCCCTTGTCCCCAGGGGATTCTGGGAAACTCTCAAAGTTGAACTTGTCCACTTGAATCGCCATTCTAAGAAGTAGAAAAACACAGCAGAGGATTAATCAGAAGGGCAATTCCTTCCGACGGCTGTCGGGGACATCAGCACATGCCAGCGTGAGAATGGGATAATGAATCATTATTGTTAGTAACTCATAATGGACTCATTCCAAGAAAATGAAATAATAGACTCCCAAGGTGGCCCTGACTTCAGAGCTGGTTTAACACACACTTTGGAACTGAAGACACAGTCATAGATTTCAATCTCTGAGAAGACCCACATTACCCCAAATGAAAATTTCAATTCTGTAACAGGGTAAGGCAGATAAGAGCTGTGTGCCTCAGACAATGGGCCAGACTGGGATTTAAACTCGGGGATAATCACCCTGAAGACCCTAAAAGCCCACAGGGAACTCGTAGCTCATGCTCTGAGCTGTGCCTGACACCCCCCCCCCCACACTCAGCACACATCCCTCTCTGGCCAGGTGGATCTGCTTACCATGTACCAGCTGCCCAGCCCCCACCGTGCCACACCCAGCTTCCTGTGCCTCGGGCCCCACTTGTGTCTGGGGCTGCTGCCCATCCTCCCTGCAGGCCTCTGCTCAAAATCACGTCCTCCTCCAAGCACCCCCCATCCCCTGCATTGCTTATCTGGCCCTTTGACCCTCTGACAGTTTCTGGAATATACCAGACTCTCCTTGCCTCACCCTTTGCACTCTCTGCCCCCATACCTGGAATGTTCTTTCCCAGGTCCTTGGCACCACCAGATTCCTTCACTCTTGAGGTTGCAGCCTAAGGAAGAAGCCCCCAGGCCCCAGCAGGCTGCAGCTGCTTCTCTCTCACCCCTTCCCTCATTCTCTGCGGCAGCAGCCAATTTACTTCTGTCAGGACATTTATCATGAGCTTAAAGATTTAGCTTTGGATTTGTTAATTGTTTACCAATTCTACTGGAACTCAGGTCCCTGAGGACAGAGATCCTCTTGGGTTTGTTTACCAGTCTCCCCAGGCTGGGGAGCACGATCAATAAAGAATGAGGTGAATAAATGAGAGAGTGAGTAAAAAGCCTCCCCGATGCCCCAAGCCAGTGTTGACCTCTGCCTTCTTACTGCCCACCAGGCCTTGCACTACACCCAGCTCTGCCTGGGTGCCTAGACACAGCGTCTGGTTTGGAGAAGACACACAGCCCATGTGTCTGGAAGCTCCACTGACCTTCTGTAGCCTGCCTCCATTTCAGACCACCTTGCTCACATGGGCTGGGGCTGGGCCCACCTCTCAGCACAAATCAGACCAACAGTAAGTACTCAACAAAAGTGCATTACATGGATGAATGAGGGAGAGAGGGAGGAGGGTTTTTGTGTCTTGGAATCCAGCTGAAAGATGACTGAGGGTTCATCAGTCAGGGGACACAAGTCGGTGCCTTGGATTATCACGGAGACTGCACCACGGCCAGAATTCAGGAAAGCTGCGCTCTAGCTGCCCTCTGAAGCTGTCCCTTAAATAACAGGCAGGAAGAACTGCCGTTAAAGGGGCAAAGACACAAGATTAAACCCAAAGAAGAGGGCTTGGTAGCCATGACTGCATGGGAAGAAGCACTGTGGCACCCTAAGTTGATTGCTCTTAGTGCAGCAGGTCTGGCCGAGCCACAAGGGCACCAGGTGCTGCTGTGTGAGCACCCAGCACTGTGCCTTTGTGGCACAAACACTTGGTCAAAAAACACATTTGTTGATCTTCTCTGTTATCTAAGCAGATAGCTTAGTGTAAAAAATTAAGAAATAGAAAAAAGCATAAGAAAGGAAATAAAAGCAATCAAATTTTACACTCTCGTGTTAATATCTTAATTCTATAGTATTTTCCCTAGGTATGAGATCAGATAATTCAGTGCACAAACTCATCCCAGAAAAAGTGCGACGTCCCTCATTATTGAATGACACTGCAGTCACCTCTGAAGTGCTCCCCGGGGAAGCCTGTGCCTAGTCCACCCTTCAAAATAATTCCGGAACTCTTTTTCTGGAATGACTATCAGCACTGTCGTTGCATGAGGCTTCACAATTAAATTTGCAAACTTGTCCTAGGAAAACTGCTTTGAAGTGTGGTGTAGGTCCTGGTGTTGGTGTATAGTTTCCCATGGGGAGGACATCGAAGGTGACCATTGTGACATTCGGCAACAAGGTATACAGCACTTTCTCGAGGATGAGTTCATAAGCTTTATTGTCTGACCTTCTATGTGTACTTGAATGTAGTTTAATCATTATACAGGTATAAATCATTATGCGCTATTATATATACACATATAATTTGAAGTCTTATTTTATTCTCTTAATATACCATGAACATCTTTCATATCATTAAAATTTATTTTCAAAATATTCTATCATATGGATGTGTCATAATTTACATAACAATTCCTCTATTTTTTGATCTGTGAAATCTTTTCCATTAAAAGAAATTACTATTATAAAAACATCTCTGTGCTGAATGCTTCTGTGTGCGTTCAGGCCTGGCCCCTGGGTCAGGGGCCACCCTGAGAGTGCAGGCCTGTGAGGTGCAGATGCAGAGTGCCAGGCTCCCACACAGCTTCCACAGAGGCCTTCCCCCGTGGCGCAGCGGGCGCCCACCTCTCTCTGCACCCTTGCCACCATTGGCAGAGATCAATTTTTAATCTGTGGTAGTAAAAGGCAAAATGCTAGCTCATTGATGTTTTAATTTGAGGGTCTGAATTACCCTGGAGACGGACTGCTTCTCAGGTGCTTACCCGGCTCTGAGGTGAGCACTTCTTACTTCCTCACCTTCTAGTACACTGGAGCCAACCAGAGCTCTCTTCAAATGGCAAGTCAGAATATTTCTGAAGTTTCACTAAGAGTGCCAATTTAAGTTCATTGCATGATAACTCAAAAGGAACTAATAACTTTAACTCTTCGGTTGGGTGTGAAAATAGTCCCCAGTCCCAGGCTTCTTCCTGCTGAACACAGAAGGGACAGAAAACCCCAGCAGGCAGCAACCTTGGGGTCAGAACACACACTGGCGAGGCAGCCACTGGAATCACATTTATCTGGTCCTCTGGCGGGGGTGGGGGGTACTTTTCAGTAACTCCTCATTGAGTAAGCACCCTATGTTACCCACAACAAAACTGTGGCCAACAGTGCCCATGAAATTAAAAAGAGAAAAAAACAAAATGAAGGGACACTCCCTATACAGCAAGCCCTGTGCCAGGGGCTTTCTACACATTCTCCCTGTTTCACTTCCACCAGCCCAGAAAAGCCTGCGATTTGCTTCACAGTGCAGACGACAGGATGCACAGGTCCTCTGCCCAGCGTCACAGGCCAGCGGGCCTCATGCTGAGCATCTCTCATACTCAGCCCTCTCAGTTTCATTTTCAGCTTTCCTGGACTCTCCTTTGCTGGGGACCAAAGCACCTCAAAGTAGCCCACTTCTTACTCCCGCTGTTGGCAGAGCTGCACAGGACAGACCTGCCCACCATGGCCTGCTGCCCGGTGAGCAGCCGACCGTTTCCCAAGTGTACAGCCACCCCTGCAAGGGCAGCCCTGGGATGGCCATGCTGGGAAGCATGCCCAAGGCAGTATCCCATCTCCTGCAGTTACAAAACTGAGATACCAAGAAACTGAGTGACTGAGTAGGGTCACCCAGAATAACATCCCATTGCCAGGATTCCAGCTCAGATCCATCTGACTCCAAGAGCCAAGGATTATTCCCCAAATCCCTGTGGAGCACTGCCAGCCCCTCCATGCCTCTGCCCACGTCCTGACACAGCTCTAACCCTAGCCCCTCCTTCTTACTCCTCCACACGGGGAAGTGATGTCAGTGACTATTAACCTGGGAAATTGCAAGGTGTTTTCCTGAAGAGGAATCTTCACACTGGAGCTCACCACCTGCCTGCAGACCCTGCTGTATCGTGTACAATGCCTTCCAAGGAGGGCTACCTGCCTAGGTGCCCCAGTAGTGAGCTGGCTCTAAGTCCAGCCACAGAACTGAAGGACTCTTACTGCGGGCTAAAGCCACCCTGTTTTGAGCCTTGTTGCTTTTGTGGGCCCCAGAACTCCACGGTGATGGGAGGCAGCTTGAGAGGTGTGTATGGAGAGTCAGCTACAGCAGGCTGCTGCCAGAGAGCACTCCAGGATGGCAGGAGCTCAGTTGACAACAGCTCATGAGGGGAACTGACCCAGCTTGTGGAAACCCAGGTTGAAAGGTGGAGACGAAATGCAGAGGCGCGGAGGGAAGGGAGGGAGAGACCATCTGCTGCCGTCACCTCCATAGGGGAGGGAGCCAAGGACAGAGCTCAGACTTTGGCGCTGACCACCTGGGCAGCATTCCCAGCTCTGCCTGATTTGGAGGTGACCTTGGGGCAAGGCCCTCCATGGCCCTGCACATCTCTGTGAAGCGTGATCAGCACCACCTGCATCCAGGGGACAGCGGGGAAGATTCAAACATTCTTACTCAGGGTCAGCAGTGGGTTCCACCACTCCCCCATTTCAATAGGCTTCAAGCTCAGCTTAGCTCCTGAACAGCTTGACAGCTACTGTCTCATCTAGCAGCCACGTTCATAATGATGACGACGACAAAGCAGTACGTGTGCAACCTTGCTCCCACACGGCCTCTCGGCATCCACCTGCCTGCCAGTGCAAACCTTAACCTGGGGCACCCACTTTGGACTTAAGGTTGAACACACAGGTGAGTTTTTTTTTACCAAGATGGAGCAATATACATCAGAGAATATTTGTTCAGCCCCTCCCAGTAGAAAGGGTCCAACAATTCAGAACTGTGGCTGATGTTTCTGGAAAACCAGAGCAAAATGGTTGGGAAGCACAGTGTTTGGAAATAAAGTGAGCATATGCCCTTCAGGGGGGGCACCTTCTTCCTCTGTGATGCAGGTGCTGGAGGGAGTGGTCATCCAGGCGGGCTCCTGAGGGGTGGCAGCACACAGCCCTTGCCCAGATGTCTGCCCATTGTGGTAATAGCTCTTTTGAGCATGCTTCTTTGCCAGAGTGGTTTTGCTGTTACTGTTCTTTTGATTTTTAATAAAGTAAGGGCATTATACCAAGGATAAGGTGTATTACCCACTCTTAGCATCTGGCCAAGGACAAGAATCCAGTCTCTGGTTCCCATGCTCCCAGGAATGAGAGGACTCTGCAGTGAATGGGCAGAGTGGACAGGAGGCCAGTCCTTGCCACAGCCACCTGTTGGCCCAGGGAGCAACACTCGGGCTGAGCTGGGTGCTCCGAGGCCAGGGCTCCCACAGTCCTCCATGTCTCCTCTACACACTCCTCAGCATCTCTGCATCTTGGGCCACGGGTCACTGTGAAGACGGTGCTCGTGTTGGAGCTCACTGGCACCCTGACTTGATCCCTGAGGACAGCTGAAGGGACAGACTGGAATCCCAGGTGGAGGAGAGGACTCGCCCACACAGTCTTCGAGGACAGGACTTCTGTGGACCTTATAAAACATGCCATCAGGCTTGTGCAACCATATAAATCCTGTTAGCACATCTCTCTCCTGGAATAGTTATTCCACCTCACAATTAAAGTTGCAAACACTGAAGATTAGTATCTTCATCTAATAATCAAGACTGTGCAGATTAAATAAGATAGCACAAATGATCAGCACAGGGCCTCAGACAAAAATCACCCTCTATCAATAGTGGCTGCTGTTAGGACTATGATCCTATGTCACTGACAAAGGGACTGAGGTGCTGGAAGGTTTAGGAAACCTACGGCTGAAGGGAGAAGTCAAGGCCCTGGACGAGCTTAATTTCAAATAGTGAGTCCAGCACTCTGCACCACGCTCTCCCTGCCCCCACAGCCCGCTTCACCATACTTGATTCATCGCTGATGAATCGGAGTCAAATAAAATTAATACTATTACTGAATGCCAATTTTCTTGTTTAACTTTATGGGCAAATGTGACAATAATAGTCAAGAGTTGGCACTAAAAAAAAAGTGCTGTGATTTTTGAAGAGTCTATAAAAAAGCAGTGCCTTTTAAAACACCGCATCACACGATTCAGTCTCTGAGCAGCTGATCCTGCACAGGGAAGTCATAATGATGACATTTAAATACAAATCAAGGGTCGGATTTAAAAGGACTATCCACATATAATTAAATTGAACTTTCATTGGGAGATAATGGTTAGTTGTAAGACTGGTATTCTAAATTTATGTGGCGCGTCTCCTGGGAATCTATTTGACTAACGCAGATACCAGCCGATGATGTTGTACAACGAAGTTCGATGCCCAGTGAATGGGAAGCGGCCACCCCCAGAGCCATCCATTCTGAATGGCGGACCAGGAAATGCAGAGAACATCGATATCGGGCTCAGCTCACACTCACACCCAAAGAGAAGATCATTTTGTCCTTAAGCCTTGCAGATCAATTATGGTAAAAAGAGAAACGCTTCCTCATTATTACTTTTAATTGAAGAAAAAAGATAAGGTGTATTTTAAAGTCAAAGCTCTACGTGCTTTGCCCAAAGCATCATCCAGGATTGTGCCCACACACAGCACGGGTGCCTGGCGCAGCCTGCACCCACATGCTTTGTCATGCCCCTCTCTACCCTCAAAGCTGGGAGTGGGCACACCTGCCTGCTGCAGGGAACAAGGTCCCTTGCCCAGGGCCACAGAGAAGGCAAGTGAGAGATGGAGAACTCAAAGCCACACCAGGGGAGCCTGGAGCCTACAGCAAGCGATGACCAAAAGGGTCCAGAGAGCCATCCTCATCACCTGACCCGGGGCACAGGCCCGACAAGGCACTTGAGAATCACATACTCACATGCTGACAAGCATCTCAGCCCCCCCACAGTCAGCTGTGTCCCACTAGCTACAGGGATGGGGACAGGGTGCTCCATCAGGGGTCAGTGCAGCATGTAAACAAGCTGGCGCCTGGAGGAAGCATATGGGTCCTATCCTACTCTCTGCCCCCTGCATAGGCCAGAAGATCATTCAGTGGGAGAGACTCAGGAAGGTGCAAGCATGAGCTAGACCTCTGGTCTCTAATCTTCTACAATTCTGGGGCAATTAGTTTCTTAGAATCCTCACTGTAGACTGGAGGTTGCTCAGGCCTGTCTATTTCTGCAGCAGGAGGCTGGGCGTTCGGAGGCGGCCAAGGGTTGGGACTGCTGTGGCTACCAGGCGACAGACGCCTACTACTGCGGGGACAGCTTCTCAGAAACGACATGTGGTCTGCACGCCCTGGTTCCTAAATCTGTCTCAGTCTGGCTTGTCTCACAGAGGGGAGGCCAGGGAAAAGCCCCCCACCCAGTACTGAGAAAGCCCCTGAACATGCATAATCCCATTTTATACCCACAATCCAGGTCACTATCCTCATTTTACAGAGAGGTGAGCTGAGCTCATAAGAGCAAAAACAACCCACTGTCACTGGAGTGCTTGTCAGAGCCAGCCTCTAAGTCATTTCTCCTATAACCACAGAGCACCTGAGCTCAGGGGAATGAGCCCTCACCAGGCCCCTTCCCTGGGCCTCCCTCCTTGGAGCAGTGTCCCTGCTGCCCACCCCTGCACTGCCCCTCACATCCACTCTATCATCACTGTCTGGGCAGGTCTTCCCTGAGGCCTGGGACCAGTCTCAGTCGTTTTGTGTGTCTCTGTCTACAACACACCACTGCTAAGTAAAACCATGTGTGTTAATGAGTGGTGCCTGTGCCTAGACCCTCAGGAATATTTCCTCAAACACTGATAATAGTTCACATAACATTTATACATATTCATCCCATGTTGGAGGAAACTATGAAGTGACACTTCTGAAGGCCAGAGCTGCACTGAGATGCTAAGGAGAAGCGAGCGCTGTGCAGCGTCAGAGCGCCGGGAGCACTACCCTCCCCCAGCCAGCACGGCTGTGGAAAGCTCAGCCCTGTGTCTTGTATTTCTATGCATGAACATTTATCTTAGTACCTTTAAGTACTTTCTTTCCTCAGCACAGAAAACAGTGCTCAATAAAATGAGACTCGCCCTTAATACCACTGGCTGCCAGCTGCCCTCCCTCTCCAAACTGCAGAAGGTAGAACCAGGCTGGGTTCCTGCATCGGGGGTCATTTCTAATTGACCCCTCTGCACAGGCCTCTGGGAAGCAGCTTTTCCATCTAACAGGACAGTCTGGCCCACTGGACCCTAGCAGCTGACAGTCCAGCAAAAGCAGGCCTATGCTTCTGTCCCCAGGACCTCTGCAGTGCAGGGGAGGGCAGGGTTCCAAGTCAGCAGACGGGAGCTCCCACAGTTCCTGGCTACACACAGAATGCTGTTTGGGGTAGCTCCCAGCTGTGGGGTACATCTGGAGTGCAGAGCTGTGGAGAGGAGGGGGCAACACACACCAGACTCCAACCCACTCTCTTTCACGTGTTAACTTTTGGCCAGAGGCAAGATACCAGGGTGTCTCTGGCCTCAGTTTTTGATCCACAAAATGGGCATTCTACACTGTGGGGTCAGTCAAGATTTAGACGAATTAATTTGCACCCTAATTAATTTGTAATTATTTGCAAAATCAGTGCTCAAAAAAAGTATAGCTGTTACTTTTGGGGGTAATGAAAATGTTTTAAAATGGATTGTGGTGATGATTATACAACTCTGTAAATATGCTAAAAACCACTGAGTTGTACACTTTAAATGGATAAATTGCCTGGTATATACGGCAAATCTCAATAATGCTGTTATAAAAAATTATGGCTATGAAAGGAAGCTTGAATATAGATCAAGAAGATAACTTTTATGAAGACATTTTGTGAAGTATAAAATGCCAGATAAATATTAGCTATTTTTTGTATTATATTCACTCAGTGCCTTGTGTTCATAAGTGATATTTCACTTACACTAATATCAAGGTGCCTCTGTCTGTCCCACATTTCTTCATTTTGGTCCCCCCTACACACACACATGCGCTACCAGACAGTAGCACAGGGCAGTCCTGAAGACCCCAAGCTGAAGGAGGCAGAGGCTTAGAGGTTTCTGTGCCCCCTCCCAGTTCCAGGAATGACATGATATTGGCCACAGTCTCTTGGAAACCATTTCAGCCTTTTTCCAGATTTGCTCTGTCTCTAAGGGTGGTTCCCTCACTGAATATTCCAGGGATATGTATACTAAGACTAAAGTACCTATCTGATCCTCTATTGGTTTTCTGCTATTCTTTTAAAGACAGAATTTCTTTTCCCAAAGGGTCATGCTTAGTGCACAGTAAGCTAGAAAAATCTGCTGCCTCAGCAACTGCCAGGCAAAGGAACTCAGACCAGGACCAGTAGCACCTGTCAAGGCAGGTAGCTATGGTTCCAAATTTCCTTAAATGCAAAATCTCAGGCATATTTCAGCTCCTTTTAATGTTCTTCTAAGTAACCAGTTTGGGGAGCAGATTAAGGAGGGGCATGTGGCAGTCCCAGCCTGCTTCTGCTCCCCATAGCCTACAGCAGACAGACTTCTTCAGGGGTCCCCTTAAGGTGCAGGCACCATAGCCAGGGCCTGCATAGCCATCACATTCATGTAATTTGAATCTTGCCAATAGCTGGGGACACTGACTATCCCCATGAGATGTAGGCTGGTGTGACCACTCGGCTACAACCTCATGAGGTCCTGCAAGGCCTCACCATCTTAGGCAACTCCACTAGCTAGCACGTGCAGTAGGGCGGGCAGGCAGCAACGCCATGGTTTACACAGGGCTACTGCCCAGGGCTCAGTCTGGGGCGGGAACCTAGGGACAAACCACGCTGGGATCAGCTCAGCAGCACTCAGACAACAGCTGCCAGGTTGTGGACCCTGTGCTAGGTACATGAGGACATTACAGTCAGAAACAGGTCCCTCCATCCTGTTTGGCAAGACGGACCCCAGAGAGCCAGACCACTACATTTCTGGGAAGTTGTGTTAAGTGCTACGACTACAAAGTAGAACCTTCAGGAAGTTACAAGAGCGTAGAAAGCAACAGCCAATTTTGCCTGAGGAGCTTTGGGGAAAGTTGGAGAGATGCTGTCCAGGTTCAGATGTGCAGGCCAGGGGAGCAGGTATAGCACCACCCCAGGTCCAGAGAACAATACCTGCAAAGAGTCAGGCATGATGGTACCTGCAGGCCAGCTCAGGCCCAGCAGATCCGTCTGGGCAGGCAGAGGGACTGGGAAGGACCGAAGTGGAGGGATGAGCAGTGCTCGCAGGCCTTGCCAAGGACTCTGTACATCCACCTCCCTACTGCTGTCTTTGGCTAAATAGACGGACAGGTGTCTAAAGTGGAAGGAAGGTTAAAGGCTGTTCTCAGGAGAGAGAAAATCCAAAAAGGTCACACAAAAAAGGAACTGAGGAAGGTAAAGAGGAAGATAGTAAACCCTGGAAGGAGGGAATATGTGCTGACTGCAGTGATCATATCTATAATTCCTTTATGTTTATTCCCCTCCAGATTTAATCCTTGAAATGGGCTTTATCTTCAAAAAGCAGACAAGGAGACTGCGGCTCCAGCAGCAAAGTAACTGCCAAGGGGCGGGTCTCTGGGGACACATAGCAAGTCCTTCCAGGGAGCCTGCCAGGAGGCGTGGCTGGAGCCCGAGCTAGGGCAGCCAGAGCCCTGTGTGCACACAGGGGTGTCAGCCCACGGCTCCGTAATAAGAGCACAGCCTTCCCATATGCCTCACACCACAGCCTACAGGCCAGGGAGCAAGTGGTCTGAATGCACTCAGCTGACACCAGGCAGAGCCCGGACACAAACCCATCTTCTCACTCCAAGCCCAGAGAGATTTTTTCCCAGTATGTCACTAAAGAAAGGAAGCAAGAAAAATCCATGAAAGGCTTTTTAACATTTGGATTTTGGAAGGGCCATGGCAGCTTCCTTCATCAAGCTAATCAGAGGCCAAAGAACCAACAGAGTCAAACCCTAAAATAGCTCTTGTTAGAACAGCTTCAGACAGATCAGACTGGTAAACCAGCTGAAAGGCTGCTTGAGGACCATGGTACACTGCCAGCTGCCTGGGTACATAGACCACTGTGCTTCAAATCCCCTTGTATAAAAATGCCAGTAAGTGGAGCTAAACCAATAAAAGATGGCCATGTTGCATCAATCTCCCTTGACAGAAATCTTTCTATGCTAGGGTACAAATCTCTCTGGCTTC
Source organism: Galagoides demidoff (assembly GCA_963574575.1). NCBI lineage: Eukaryota > Metazoa > Chordata > Mammalia > Primates > Galagidae > Galagoides > Galagoides demidoff. The sequence goes on along the minus strand of CAUYQV010032083.1, from coordinate 15,854 downwards.
CAGGATGTGCGCCTACGCCCTGAGGGTTCTCTGTACACCTGGTACATGGGCACATCAGACTCCAGTGCTGCTCCTGGGCCTTGGGGTGGCCTGGGGAAGGCTTGCCATCACCCCACCTCCCCACAGGCCAGGACACATCACTGTCAGAGCCAACATCCTCTCAAAGAGGAAATAGAGGCTCAGCATTTCCCCACTTCATAAGGAGCCCACAGAAGTTGTGTGCGGTGGTATCAGGCACATACTGACAAAGCAGACGTGGCCCTGTGATCAACAGAGTGAAGCCTCCTTGTTACACAAGTCACAGGAGGCCTGGCAAATGTCCACTTAGTCCCTAGCAAAGAGTTCAAATTCACACAGGTCATCCAGGACTCCACTTGTACCACAAGACCTGGTGACTTGTTATCTTGGCCACGACAGAGGTGACCTGGGAAGGTGTCCTGATTAGTCAAGTATCAGATTGTCATCTGAAACATGAGCACAATGCCCATCCAGACAGACGATCTGGGCGTAGCTGAGATAGCATATTTTTCACAAGGAAGACCTTCCTATAAATTCTAGTTCTTTTACAGCCACAGCTTCCCACTGTATGTTCTAAAACTTGACATATCTAAACCCAGACACACCGACCACGCTGGCTTCTCTTGGTAAAGTCATCACTCCTCTGACCCACCCAGGCCTCACGGGGCCAAGGCTCACCTTAGATTCCTCCCTCTCCTCTGTCCCCAGGTCTAGGCAATCACCAGGCCAAGCACACCTGAGCCTGCCCATCTCACATCCATTGTCCCCATCCCCTACCTGCCTGCCTCTTCCCCACACCTGCCTCCTCCCTGGGCGAATGGCGACAATGTCGTTGTACCTCCCAGATCCTGCCTCTCTCCTTCCAACCCTCTTTGCCATGCACCCCCTTCACAGGAATCAAGCAAATGTGAGGTGGGTCTTTAAGGAAACAGGCTGGTGCTATTCACATCCCTCTTTTTTCAAGTCTAAACATTAAAAAAGACAAAAAGGTTTCAGCAAGGGGTTAATATTCAAAGGCAATCTCAATCTTTCACAACCTGCAAGTACAATAAGGGGCATGCCCCCATGTGACCCTACAGAGGAGGGAACTTAATATGAAAAGAGATTTCATTTTTAGCCAATCCTACTGAGTAGCCTTGTGGAGCTAGAGATCCCTTAGAGACCTGGCCTGACTTCACCACTATCTTACATATGGGACCCTCCGTGGAGAGGCTCAGAGGAAGGAGGAGTGAGTGGGGCTGCCTAAAGGTTACCATGAAGATGAATCCACAGCAACAGTGACCTTACCGAGTGCTCAGCACATACCAGACACGGACATTAACTCACGTACTGTTCACACCAATAATGCCTCCGGTCCGCACAGGTGTGAAACAGGCATAAGCAGGCAACTACCGGCCGTAGTCAGCCCCCGGCACCAGGGCTGTCCCTTAACGGTTCCATGGTCTGAACAGGAAGCAAGCCCAAGGCCTTGGCTCTTGTCCTCTCACCTCCCAGGCTGCCCCAAAGGGGTGAGGGAAGGAGCTTCTGGAAGATTCCAAGCCCATCTCTACAACTACAAGCTGTGAGAGATCACTGGGAACAAATGCAACCTTGTGAAGTGTTCCTATCTGAAAACTGTGAATATTAATAACATAACTTCCAGGTACAGAGTGTCAGGTACCCCAGGCACTCTTTATCTGTAATCCTTACAAACACCTTAGGGGCTGGACATTACTGTCCCCATGTCACAGAGGAGGAAAATGAGGTCTAGGCAGGTTAATGACATGGAGAATACATGTAACAACAGCTTTCAATAAGATTTTACTGGTGGAATCACAGGAAATTTGAACCCTAGAGAGAAGGATTTTTATCCCCAGGGCCAGCATACCCCTTGCAATAGCTGACCCGGAAGCTTGTCTGCAGTGCTGGGAGTTTGCACCCAAAAGGAGCCCTGAGGGTCACCTTGTCTGATCCTCTCCCTGTGACCTACACAGACCTGAGCCACAAGGCTGCACAGAGCTTTGGGCTTGGGCCTCTAGGCCCTGCTGTCTGGAAAGAACTCCATTTCTGTGTACTGCATATTAACCTGAGATGGTCCAGTCTGCAAAACCCAATCCTGGTATAGACAGGTGATGGACTAGGCACAGATCTCTACAATCTGTTGACCCATCTTGGTGAGACTGACCATCATATTTGATCATTGTATCCTAAGGATCACCAGTCCCATGTAGTAGACCAAGAGGGGAAACATGTTTCCAACAAGAAATTAGACCCATTTCATCTTGAAAACATGACACTGATTTATTGCTCTACAGCAGCGAACGATGGCCTGTCAGAGAAATTCTATGTTGAAAATAAAGAATAAAAATCACCCAGAGTTGTTTTGCCACACGTCCAAATTAGAAAACACTACCCTGGGTGATTTGTGTATCAGTTTCCCCTCATTCACAGAGAATCTGTCCAGCACTTACAGGAGCACCTGAGAGCAACAGCACAATTCAAAATGAAGGAAACAGCTGAAGACACCCAGAGGCACAGCTAAGCTCTGAGTGCTGTTCCCAGGTCGGCAGTGTGGCCCTCGGAGCACAGGAGAAGCAGCTGGGCACAGCCCTGCACAGCCCTCAGCACTGCTGCACCATAGCGTCTGGCCCAGAGCAGCCCCCATGGGCAGAATCCATCGGACATCAGGTTTGGCCATATGGGTTTAGGTACAGGCCCTGAGCAGGGTGACATATGCCATGTGGGATCAGAAGCACATCTGACCTTCACCCCGTGTAACAAGGGGAAGATGGCTGGCCCAACTCCCAGGCTAGGAAAGGCTGTAGCACAGGGTCCTCAGCCAGTCCCTCGGTGATGTGTAATGGGAGGAGACGGCAACCTCCATGTTAATTCACCAACACCTAGGAAGGATCTGCTGCCACCACGGAAACAGCTGGAAGCCACACAGTCTTCCCGCAGTGCCCTGGACCTCTGGGCAGCACACGGACACTGCCCTGTGTGAAGGCCGCAACATCCAAAAGCACTTCCTCACTCCCCACAGCAGCTTTGCTCTTCTCTAAACCCCTTGTGTTGACCTGTGGACCTCCTTGGCGTCTGTCTGTTTTTCTGCACTATGACTGTCTAGGACCAAGCTTTGTTTCTCCTGCTGTTTGAGAACATGCCCTAGGGAGCAGCGTTCTGAATCTTAGCTGGACCCCACACCTACTGGTCTATGTGATGTGTGTAAACCAGGAAACTCCAGAACCAAGACCCCTTCCAGCATTTAAGGGCTATGATAGATGAAGATGTGTTGGATTATGAATGAATCAACGGATGAGGAAAGCACACTCTCCCGATACCTGCAGAACCAAAGTTACTCCTGCGCAAAGTAACTCACTGCTCACCAATCATTTAGCACATCAGCTGGGCAGAGCAGAGCTGCCAGTTCCAGACCTAAGGTCAGAGTAAGACTCAACAGAGGTGAGGTGAGCATGGGGCCAGAGTCTTGAGCTCATACCAGATGCCTCACCCACCCCTGGCACAGGAGGACACTCACCCATGGTTTTGCCTGCGGCCACGTCTAACTTCCCAAAGAAGGCCACAGCCGACTATGTCTCAAAACATGGAGTCTGCCACCTTGGCTCACTCATCATCGTCTTCCTCCTTGGCCTTAGCTGGTCCCTGTCCTGGTCTCTATTCCTCCCACACAAAGTTTTGGGAATCAGCTATGACACACTTGAGATCAGTCTAAGTCCCTGGTCAGTTTTTAATGGATATGGACCCCAGATCCCCTCACACAGCTGTGTGAGCTCACACAAACCTCACAACCTATCTGAACTCCAGTTTCTTTATCTAAGTCAGCAATCATTAATTAATCTATCAGTGTCACACAAGATTGAGGTAAAGGTGAGAAATAACATCTAAAAGGCATCTCCGAGGCCATGCTGTTACTAAAAGGTGCCAGCTATTATTTTATAAATCTATCTGAGGGTAATAGCACCCTTTCCATATTTCTCCATCCTTAGCTGATATTAAATTATAGAAAACTATATGATAAGTTATACTTAGCAGAATCAGTTTTGATAACAACTTAAAAAAAAAAAGATCAAGCCACATCATTGCTTTCAATCATGCAACAAAAGGCTTGGTGTGCTGACTCGGTAACAGTTGAGAGAGAAGACAGGAGCCCCATGAGCAGGGCACGGACATGCAGGCTGCCTGGAAGGGGGTCTCCATCACTATGGTCAGTAGTGACAATAAGGAGAAATACCTGACTGCCATGGATGGCAATTTGCACAAACAATGGAAAATCTGGGCTCTTTAAACTTCACTCTTCCAACCTCACTTAGACTGCGTATTGCTAACTGGCTTTCCTGGTGCTATTCCAGTGGTATTATAGTACAAAGCGTCTTTTACTTAATAATCAGCGCCTGTCTGAGTCATGAGTTTTAAAATGCTAAGCAATTCTCTTTTAATTCTCTTCTATCATCAGGAAACTATCTTCAGTCCTGCCAGTAACCTCCAGAGATCCCATCCCTCAGACGGACGAGGCTCACCTGCCCTGCTCTTAGGAGCAGACACCCTGGGCCCCCTCCAAAAGTCCTTCCTCAGTTGGTGTTCACAGACAAGTGACACTTCTCTGGACAGTGTGCTGGCCAAAGTACAAAGCCAGGCTGAGCTGGAGTCACTCACACTCGGGCTTGGGACTTCACCTCTGCCAAGCCTTACTCATGGTCCCGTTCAAACCAGGTAAGTGCTGTGTGGTTCTGCTTTCCTCAGCTGCACAATGGAGGCAAGAATTCCAGCCTCCCGGATGGTTATGAGAATTAAGATAATGTTCAAGGAGACTTTGGACAATACAAGTAGAAGGCAGAAAGAAATAAAGGTACTCCCTAGGAAACCTGTCACTTTGTCCATCAAGATTTCAGCCCTGCCTGTAAAGGATCTTACAGGAGCCCAGTGAAGACCAGTCTCAATAACACTGACAGACAGAATGTGTGGGGACCAGAGCAGCTGAGGCCTCTGTGCAGAACTGCCTGTCCCAGAGCCCCCCACAGGGTACACTCAGGAATTTGTAAACGGGATCACTGAGAGGAAGGAGGGTGACAGAGTGGATGACAGGCTCAGCGTGGTGCACAGGGCAAGGCCACAGCCAGTGCACGGGAGCCCTCCCTCCGCCCAGTTCTCACCTGGGACACAGGCAAAAGGCAGTATTTTGTTTCCTCCCAGAGCTCAGTACTGGGAAGCAGGGATATGATAAGGCATTTTTTTAAAGCATCTCTCAGATCTGTACCTTACATTAAAATATGTTTCTTCAGACTTAAAATTATTTTGTATCAGTTTTAAGTTCAGCTACTTTGTCAGAACTTTGGTAAGGCGCATGATAGATCACAAATGAAAGTGTTCCTTTGCTACTGGGATCAACCATGACTTGGCATGTGTAATTCCATGTACCTGCAGACCAATCACCTCATCTCATCAGCACAAGAGCCCTTCCTCATTCACTGATGGGGAAACTGAGGCACACAGCTGATAAACAAGGTGCCTTAAGCCCAGTGCTGGCCTAGTGCAGTGCAGGCCCCTGCTTGCCATCACCTCATCTGTTCTCTGATTTCTGGCCTCTGAAGAGCTTATGTTCCTCAGCTGCTGCCCTCCTAAGATAGGACCCCCAGAGCCCAGGAGAGCCACAGGTTGACGAAGTGTTCAGCACACCTCATCACAGTTCTATCAGTCCCGACAGAAGCATCTAGAGATGGAAAATCCCAGGCACCTCCAAAACTGCCTTCCCAGGGAGGCAGTTCGCTCATTCATCCACGGCATGCATCCTGCGTACCTGCACTGATAGCAGCTCCAGACCATACGTCAGAAACTCAGAGACCAGCGAAGTGCAGCCCCCACAGCCAAGAGCAAACAGTTAGCAGGGAGACAGACATCTGTCTGCAGAGGGTGTGAGATGCTACAGTAGTGCCAGGAAAGACCCAGTGGGGTGCAGAAAGACCACTCAGGGTAGCACCTTGACATGGTGGGGGTCCAGGCTGAGGGCTGGGAGGGACGTGTGGCATGCTCAGGGCTGAGCAGTCCTTCAGCTTGGTGCTAAAGTGAGCTGGACAGGGACCTTCAAGCTGGAAGGGGAGAGGTCAGACCATCACCTGGCTCATCCCTAGGAGGGGGCTACTTAAGTCAACTTTGTTTATAGGATGTCATGAAACTGTGAAAAACTACATTCTTTAAGTACAGAAACAGAAACTCGTTAAATGGTAGGTCAAGCCCAGCTACAAAAAACCGAACACAGAGTGACCCCAATTTTTGCATAAACTAGACCCAAGTCAACATGGATGTGGGTCTAGAAAGTAAGGCATCATCTCTGGGAGGTAGGATTAAAGGTAATTTTTAAATTATTTTCTTCATATTTTTCCTTATTTTTCAAAATAAACTTATGTTGTCTTTGTAGGAGTTGGCTAAAGTTCTCTCAAAGAAGAAAAGAAACTCTCTCCTGGGAAGCTGAGGACAGTGGTGGGCAGCTTTGGGCTGGAGCAGAGGTGGTGGCCCAGGCAGCAGGAACATGCAGGGGTGAGGGTGCCAGGAAAGAGGCAGGAACAGAGAGAGTAAGATGGGTATCGTCCACCAAGACAGCAGAGAATGACGGGGGAAATCAGAGTGGAAATACATTCCTGGTTTGAAACAGGAAAGCAGGGGCCTCTCTGCATCCCACGCTGGCTGGCCAGTCTTCATCTGGGGAGCTGAGTAAAGGGGCGCCCTCCCTACGTGTCACTCCAGAGGTCCCTACACCAAAATCAGATGAGAAAATCAAAGAGGGGTCCGTCATTTGAAACAGTCACTATTAAACTTAAGTTTTACACAAAAACTTAAGTATATAATTGCTTGAGACCTGCAGCATTCTCCCAGATTAATTTTTGAAGGTCAAAGGAGAATTAAGATTACGTCCTCTGATTCACCTTTCCACCCTTTCTCTCTGACCCCAGAGGGGTGACTGCTGGATATTCTGCTCAGTACTGGCTGTAAAAGCAATCTAAACATGGTTCTGCATTCAAAGAACTGGCCAGACATCTCAGGGGAGAGACACATGGACGGACAGACAGACAAGCAAGTGACTCCACCTTTGGTATGAGCTACCTTTGGGGGAAACATCATGAAAGCCAGAGAATGGGCAAAAACCCAGATGGAAGTCATGTAGTGTCCCAGAAGAGGTAATGCCTAGGCTGGGTGCTAAAGCCTGAAGAGGTGGGAGAGTGCAGGAGCCAAGGCCCACGTGGCAAGAAGCACAAAGGGCAGGTGCTAGAACCTCCAAAGGAAGGGCCAGGTGGGGAGGCACCCCATGGATCAGTCGAGAACAGAGGTCCTCAAACTTTTTAAACAGGGGGCCAGTTCACTGTCCCTCAGGCCATTGGAGGGCCAGACTGCGGGCCCCAGGACGAGTCGCCTGCTAAACAGGACAGGTAGTGGCGGCAAAAACAGCCGGTGGGCTGGATAAAAGTCCTAGGCAGGCTGCATGTGGCCTGTGGGCCAAAGTTTGAGGACGCCTAGTCTAGAAGGAAGGGGCCCAGCATGTTCAATGGTGCAGAAAGGTCAGAGTATGCCCAGCCAACACCCTTACTCTATCCTTATGCCTTCATTCCCATGGTGGGATCTGGTCCTGGCTTCTCTCAAGCCTAGGCCTATGGGGGGGACAAAGAATAAGCCCTATGTCCTAGGTCACCCCAACTCTGGAGCCTCTGAGCCACTGCTCACAGGCTCTGATGGTCTAGACCAGATACCATCTGATAATGGTGTTCTGTGTTACCCAAGATATGTTTAAATCCTAGAATTTGAAAAACATCTCTAAGTTCAAGGTGGTAACAAAAAAGGCTCCAGGGTGCAGGAAGAGAGAACGAGCAGAATCAGTGTGACCAGTGTGTACGTGTGTATTGTGGGGGCCTGCTGGGGCTGGGCCCCCAGATGGTGGAGATGTGGTATGTGGCTATATGCTGCCCAAGCTCCCAATCTTTCAGGAGAACCAGAAACTGAATTGAATCTGAAATTTTTATAACTTTAAAATGACAGCTCAATTTGTCAGGCTGTTTTTTATTTTTTCTTCACCCTAGGCAGGCTGAATACCTCTGTGAGCTGGAGAAGGCCTACTGGCCCGTGTTTACAACTCTCTGATGGATCACTTGCTTGGCATACACCCTCCTCAGTGCCCCACAGACCCAAAACACCTTCTTAGAGGATCTGCCACAGCCCCCAGCACAAGGAGCTTGGTTAGGTCACTGCCTGGAGATAACTGTCATTTCTGAACAGTTCTGTTAGGAAAGTTTTTCTTAATACATTTTTCTCTGCCATCGCTCTGTATACAATGAAACAAATTACTAAATACAGAAATATTCTAAAGATTGTTTTAGAGGGAGAGAGGCAAGATGGCTGACTGAAGCCAGCTTTTGGCAGAGGCTCCCATCCAGAGGGAGAAATAATGGCCAGAAATAATACAATAAAGCGGAAGATCGAGAGTTGAGCTGAAAGAGAGGATCAACAGGTTTGCATCATACCTGATGCAAAAAACAGGGACTCCAAGGAAACAAATTTCAGGTACAAAACCCATCCCAAAAAGGACAGGAATCCTTCCCTTTCCCCCTCCCCCCTACAGGAGAGCAACTTTAGATGAGTAGGGAACAAAGGACTTTTTGTTTCACCAAAGGGGAGAGAACCACTGAGGGCTGGGACTCCCTCTATGGAGAGATACTGCTACAAGCCCAGGCAGTCTCTTGCCTGGGCCAAAAGTTCATCTAATATTCTCCCCCACCTTCCTAAACTCCCAATCCACCCCTCCACCCTCTCCAGGTAGTCAGGAAGACTATCCCCTGCAAAATGCAGAGAATTTGGCAGATTTTTGCTAGGGTAGGGCACCTCATGAGCTGTGGGGCAGTAGTGCTGAAACTATAACTTAAATAGAGGCAGGGAATCACAAGGGGAGAGACACTTGCCCCATGATGGAAAGAACATAGCCTCAGGACCTGCTCTACTGATAGCTGGGGACTGTGGCCTACCGGTTCCCTGGCTCAGCAGCCCATGGGGGGTGGCTCAGCTTCTGACACTCATGGCCTGTAGTGGGTGACTCCCACTGGCCTCTGCCACCCATCACCCACAGACAGCGACTCCCACCTGGCTCTTGCATCTGGGCAGGGACCCATGACTCTGCCCTTTGGCTTCCTGCCCAGCTCCTGAGACTTGTGGCTTGTGGCTGATGACTCCTGCCTGGATCCTGCAACCCCTGAGAATCCCTGAGACCAGCAACTCCACCCTCCAGATTCCTACCTGGCTCCTGCAGCCCAAGGGCAGGGGTCAACAGATCTGCCCTCCAGTTACTGGCCTGGCTCCTGTGACCCTTGCGACTGGGGGCAATGCCCTCTAGCTCCCCACTGGCTCCTGCAACCTGCATACAGTGTACCCAGCATAGCACCTAACAGTGGTGGTGGCTCCATAGTCCCCCTTACTGGGGTCAAATTTAGCTACCAGTGGATCCCTGCTACCTAGATGCTGAAAGACCTTCTGAAATCTCCCACCTGATCAGAGTTTATTAACTGGGACAACTGGTTTGGGATTCTAGACCTGGGCCAATAACCCGGGGACCCACTCCCTGGTTATGTTGTTGTGGGAGTGTGGGATTAGCCCTTTAAGTTATTGCCTGTGTGAGACAGGGTGTCTTAGTTGCTTATATATCTCCACAGCTGAAATTTCAGCCCAAAGCCACTGATTTACTAGGATTGGACAGAGACTAGCTGAATACTGATCGGAGCCATCTAGCCCCACCACACCAAGCAGGTCCCCAGAGTTTCAGGCTGTAGTTCTGAATGGGACCTTTGTAAAGCTCTAAGGGAAAGCCACAATCACCAGTTCCAGTTCTTTGGTAAAGGGCTGGTTAATTACAACTCCAGGAGCCCTCAGTTCAATTTCATCTTGCCAGCTTCTCTACCTAAATGGTGAAAAATCAACATGCGGCAAAATCAGCCAAAAAACACTGGCAATATGAATAATGAGAGTAAATCAACTCCCCCAAGGAAGACAAAGGAGACATAACAGAAGATCCCATTAATAAATAAATGGCTGAGATGTCAGAAGTCAAGTTTAGAATTTGGAGGCAAATAAGATTAATGGAATAGAAGTAAAGTTGGAATTAGAAGTTCTAAGAATAATTCAAAAGTTGTCTCAAAAATTCTATGAATTCAAAGACAAAATCACCAAAGATTTTGACAGATGGAGAAAAAAATTTTCAGTCCTCCAAGATATGAGAAATACAGTAGAATCCCTCAGTAACAATGGAGTAGGTAGAAGAAAGGATTTCTGACATTAAAGACAAAGCTTTTGAACTCTCTCAAATGCCCAAAGAGGAAAGAGAAGTGGAGAGCAAAAACAGATCACTCCCTGAGAGAATTGTGGGACCAGTCCAAAAGAGTAAACATTCGCCTCATAGAAATCCCTGAAGGAGAAGAGGATGGTCCGAAAGGCACAGATACTCTACTACAAGAGATAGTTGAGGAGAACTTCCCAAGGATGGCAAAATATATTGAAATTCAAATAGCAGACAGTTTCAGAACCCCAGCACAACTCAACCAAAATAAAGCATCTCCTAGATACATTGTAATTAACTTCACCAAAGTTAACATGAAGGAGAAAATCCTACAAGCAGCCAGACATAAGAAAATCATAACCTACAAGGGGAAGAATATTAGAATGACTGCAGATCTTTCTGCTGAAACTTTCCAAGCCAGAAGAGGATGGTCATCGATCTTCAATCTCCTAAAACAAAACAACTTTCATCCCAAGATCCTGTATCCAGATAAATTGAGCTTCATTGATGACAGAGAAGTTAAATTCTTTAATGAAATACACACATTGAAGAAATTTGCCATAACCAAACCAACTCTTCAGGATATCCTGAGACTCATCCTCCATAATGACCAGAACAATGCTATACCACCAAAAAAAACTCACTCTGAAATTCTTGACCAACACCAAATTTCCATAGTGCTGAAAAGATTCAAAATGTCCACTGGACTTTTGAAAAACTTGACACCCAAAATACTACCAGGCTTATAAATACTCTCAATTAATGTGAACGGCTTAAACAGGCCTCTTAAGAGGCATAGGTTGGCCTACTGGATACAAAAACTCAGTCCAGATATCAGTTCCACATAAGAATCTCACCTTACCATAAAGGATAAATATAGATTCAAGATGAAGGGATGGGCATCTGTAATCCAGGCAAATGGAAATCAGAAAAAAGCAGGGGTGGCAATTTTATTTGCAGATGCACTAGGCGTTAAACCAACAAAAGTAAGGAAAGACAAGGATGGTCACTTCATATTTGTTAAGGGAAATCCTCGACATGATAAGATGTCAATTATTAACATTTATGTGCCCAACCAGAATGCTCCTCAATTTATAAGGGAGACCCTAACAGACATGAGCAATTTAATATCTTCCAGCACTATAATAGTTGGAGATTTTAACACCACTTTGGCAGTGTTGGATAAATCCTCTAATAAGAAACTAATCAGCTTGGGAAGCAAGATGGTAGACTGGAGCCAGCTTTCCACAGAGGCTCCCGTCCAAAAGGAGAGTTAAAGAACAGAAGTTTAGCAAGTAAGCTGATGGTTTTGAGCTGAGCCAAGAGAGAAGGTTGAAGAATGCTCATCAACTCTGCTGAGGTGAGCTGCAACCCCAAGGATACAAACAATAGGTACAAAATCCATCACCAAGTGGATGGGAGCCCCCTCCCTGAAGAGAACGGCTCACAGTATACTTTCTACAAACAAGAGAGCAGAGTTCAAACATCCTCCCATTTTATCCCATGGGAGAGACCCTCTAAAAACTGGACCACCTTCTCCTACTAGAGTGCCATAGCACTCTCCAGCCAGGCATAAAACTGTATAAAACTGTACATATTCTCTACCTGCAATTCTGAACTCCCAGCACTCCCCTCAACTCTCACCCCAAGGTCTAGAAGTCTGTCCCCCATGGAGTCCAGATTCTTAGGCATTTTCTAGAGAGGTGTGGACAGGGTGTGGGCTGTTGCAGGGCTGTGCTAATTCTGTGACACAGGGGCATGGAAAAGACAGTGGACTGAAGGAATCACACAGGAGAGGGAGAGGCAGTGCCCCATGGCACAGAGCAGCAGCAGTGGAAATAATAGGGCTCACACCCCTAGGGATATTTTGGACAGACACTCCTTGTCTATTTGGGCAACCAGAGAAAGCCAGGCATCTTCTCCAATGGCAGACACTGGTGGAACACATCTGGGACAGTAACACAGGCCCCATGAGCAAACACAGGTATGCCTGAGGCACTACTTAAATGGGCAGAGAGCTGCAGGGAAGGCAAACAGAAGACACGCACAGAGATGGCATACTCCCAGGGTGGAACTAGCCAGAAGGATTGCTTTAGTGAGCCTAAGAAGCACCTGACCCTTAGGAGATCATAGCTGAGATAAAGACAAGTGGGCACAGGTCAGAGCCGAGTGTGAGCTCTAACCACACCCACCCCAAAACAGACAGCGGAGACAGACACACCAGCTCTGGGCAGTGGCACAGTCCAGGGCTGAGTCGCAATTTCTGTGAACTCAAACAGTTCCTGGTCCACAAGGGAATATAGCCAGGATAGAATCACAAATTCTGCTAAAATATAAGTATCAGCAACATAAATCAGGGGCAGGGCTGGAATTAAGTGAACCATCCCAGCTTCCATTAACCACCCAAGGTTGTCAGGCCTCAACTCCCCTTGCAAGATAGTGGCAGAGCGTGGAGGCCTGGCCAAGGAGAAACAGATCTCCCTGTGACTCAGGCAGGCACAAACCACTGGAAGAGCATCTGCTCAATGGAAGGAACTAGGTCACAGCCCTGTGGGGTTACCAGTGACTGGGTGTTACAGAGGCACAAGGTGGGAAAAGAAGCATCAACCTTACCAGAATAATTCATTTGCTGGCGGGGGGCGAGGGGGCTTCTGACTCCACAGAACAGCAGAATAATTCATAATCAAGCTGCTGGCAGACCCCTGCTTTCTAGTTACTGGAGACTTTTTGAACTCTCCAACTTGAGACCAGGTGCTGACTGGGACAATTGATTTGGATCTCTCAGACAGGACTAATAACCCAAACACTATACAAAGTGGTACCCTGGGTGTGTGGTTGTGGGTAGGTTTGATGTTCCTTTTCCAGATGTTGCCCATGGCAGGCAGGGTGACTTAATTGCTGGTATTTTTCCATAGCTGAGATTTCAAACCAAAGCAACTGATTCACTAGGGTAGGACAGAGACCACCTGAAAACAAGACAGAGCCACTTAACCCCACCATACCAAGTAAATCCCTAGTGTCTCAGGCTGTAGCACTGTACGAGTCCTTGGCAAAGCTCTAGGGGAAAAGGTACAGACACCAGTCCCAGCTCTTGGGCAAGGGCTGGTTAATCACTACTCCAGGAAGTGGGGAGTTTCACCCCCCCCCAACCGAACTTCACCTTATCTGCTCAACTAGCCAAACGGTGTAAAATAATCATGTGGCAGAATCAGCAGAAAAACTCTGGTAACATGAATAACCAGAGTAGATCAACTCCCCCAAAGAATGATATGGTGGACACAACTGAAGATCCCATTCACAAACAAATGGCTGAGATGTCAGAAATCAAATTCAGAATCTGGATTGCAAATAAGATTAATAGAATGGGGGTAAAGTTGGAAGTAGAAATTCAAGGAGCAATTAAAAAGTTGTCTTAAGAATTCAATGAATACAAAGACAAAATCATCAAAGATTTTGACACACTGAGACAAGAATTTGCAGCCCTCAAAGATCTGAGAAATACAGTAGAATCCCTCAGTAATAAAATGGAGCAAGCAGAAGAAAGGATTTCTGATATTGAAGACAAAGCTTTTGAATGCTCCCAAGCGCTCAAAGAAGAAGGGAAATAGAGAGCAAAAATGGATCATTCTCTCAGAGAGCTTTGGAATAATATGAACAAAATTAATATTCTCCTTATAGGAATCGCTGAAGGTGACAAAGTTGCTTCACAAAGCACAGAGGCCCTTTTTCATGAGATTATGAAGGAGAACTTTCCAGACATACCAAGAGATTCTCAAATGCTCAACTGGACATTTAAAAATGTTTGATAAATTGTATGTTTAATGCAATTTACAACAATTAAAAATTGCCCATAAAAAATAAATTAAAATAAAAAGAAAGAAACTGAGCAAAGAAATTTTGGACTTAAAATTCACCATACGACAACTGAATTTAATAGACATCTGCAGAACATTTCATCCTAACAAAACTGAATACACAATCTTTTCATCAGCCCATGCAACATCATCCAAAATTGATCACATCTTAGGTCACAAGTCTAACCTCAGCAAATTTAAAAATACAGAAATTATTCCTTGTATTTTCTCAGATCATCATGCAATAAAAGTTGAACTCACCAATAACAGGTATCTGCATACACATACAAAGACATGGAAACTAAATAACCTTACGCTGAATGATAGCTGGGTCATAGATGACATTAAGAAGGAAACTGCCAAATTTTAGGAACAAAACAATAATGAAGTCATGAATTATCAGAACCTATGGGATACTGCAAAGGCAGTCCTAAGAGGGAAATTTATAGTATCGTAAGCTTTCCTCAAAAGAACGGAAAGAGAGGACATCAATAAGTTAATGGGAAATCTTAAGCAAATGGAAAAGGAAGAATATTCCAACCCTAAACCCATGGGAAGAAAATAAATAACTAAAATTAGAGCAGAATTAAATGAAATTGAAAATAAAAGAATTATTCAAAAGATCAATGAATCAAAAAGTTGGTTTTTTGAAAAATTCTACAAAATTGATAAACCTTTGGCCAACCTAACCAAAAATATAAAATTAAAGTCCATAATATCATCAATCAGAAATGACAAAGGCAAAATAACAGACACCACAGAAATTCAAAAAATCCTTAATGAATATTATAAAAAACTTTATTCTGAAAAATATCTGAAAGAAATTGACCAATACTTAGAAGCATGCCAACTTGCTAGACATAATCAGAAAGAATCGGAAATGCTGAACAGACCTATATCAAGTACTAAAATAGAATCAACTATATGAAACCTCTCAAAAAAGAAGAGTCTGGGACCAGATGGTTTCACATCAGAATTCTACCAAACCTTTAAAGAGGAACTAGTACCTATATTACTTAATGTTTTCTAAAACATTGAAAAAGAAGGAATACTTCACACACCAAGAACTCACCCCCTTCCTCCTTCCCTCTCTCTGCTTTTCCACTCCCCTACCCACTCCCTCATTCTTTCTCTTTCTGCTGTCCCCTCCCCACACTCCCACCATGTCATTAACTATCATTAATTGTCCTCATATTAAAATTGAGTATATAGGATCCATGCTTCTCCATTCTTATGATGCTTTACTA
Organism: Galagoides demidoff; assembly: GCA_963574575.1. Lineage (NCBI taxonomy): Eukaryota > Metazoa > Chordata > Mammalia > Primates > Galagidae > Galagoides > Galagoides demidoff. Next base: position 435 of record CAUYQV010032083.1, on the reverse strand, counting down.
AGAATAATGTGTTCCATTTCCATCCAAGTTAATACAAAGGCTGTAAGTCTCCATTTTTCATGGCTGAATAGTATTCCATGGTATACATATGCCACAGCTTGTTAACTCATTCCTGGGTTGGTTGGTGGGCATTTAGGCTAGTTCCACATTTTGGCGATTACAAATTGAGCTGCAATAAACAGTCTAGTGCAAGTGTCCTTATGATAAAAGGATTCTTTTTTTCCTTCTGGGTAGATGCCCAGTAATGGGATTGCAGGATCAAATGGGAGATCTAGCTTGAGTTCTTTGAGGGTTCTCCATACTTCCTTCCAAAAAGGTTGTATTAGTTTGCAGTCCCACCAGCAGTGTAAAAGTGTTCTCTTTTCTCCAAATCCATGCCAGCATCTGCAGTTTTGAGATTTTATGACGTGGGCCATTCTCACTGGGGTTAAATGG
>CAUYQV010032078.1:0-18038 GCA_963574575.1 Galagoides demidoff | reverse complement strand
TGCAACCAAAAAATGGCCGGCGTGGCAGGCGCCTGTGGTCCCAGCTACTTGGGAGGCTGAGGCAGGAGACTCGCTTGAGCCCAGGAGTTGGAGGTTGCTGTGAGCTGTGATGCCATGGCACTCTACCCAGGGGGACAGCTTGGGGCTCTGTCTCAAAAAAAGAAAAAGAAAAAATAAATAAAAACATAGTAAAATAATAACTTGGATATGTATTTGTAATATATAGGACAAAGTTTTGATGTTTATATAATAATGTCTTGGGGCAGGGGGAATACCAACATCTCAAAGGTAGGAGATCAGCTGGGCAGCTCTTCTGCACCACCCCACATGGTGTTAATCATCAGAAGGCCTGACTGGTATAAGATGGTACGAGATGGCCTTGCTCAAATAAAAGAACAATTACCACACCAAAGGAATATAGATCCTGTCCTTGGTCCTTGGTTGGCCATGCTAATAAAAAAATACAAAATAAATAACAGTACTCTGTCAAATGTTAATTATTAGTACAGCGACAATGGTTTCAAACTTTTTAAAACTTTATATAAAGAAAACAATTTGGAAAGAACACTCTTTGCAAGTAGGAACGAAAGATAGTAGAATCCTCATGCTTGGAGACTTGCAAAACTCTAAAATTATCCATGTTCTTTAACATCAAACTTTTATTTCTGGGAATCTATTCTAAGTAAATTAGTTATAAATCATAGAGAACTCAAAGGATGTTTCTGGTAGCTCATTTCTCTTAGCTCCAGGCCACTTTGGGCCCATGGAGCTCCAGCAGGACATAGGTCACCAACTCAAGGCAAAGCTTGACCTATAGCACCTAGATCCATCTTTCACTGGCACTGGTAACACAAATAGATTAAAAAAAAATTAAACCAAAAAATAATCTGCTACTTGCAAGTGAGATTTTACTCCCCCTTTATATAACCACTTTAATATTTTCCTTTATAAATTCCTAAAGAAAATATGTAACATAGAATTCTTTTTTAAGAAAAAAACATCAGAACCAGAAGTACTCAACTGAGAAAATATTCAGATTCAGATAATAATACCATAAGCATAATGCCAGAAGAGCAGGTAAATAGCATCTGTTTATGATACAGGTTCTTAATTTGAAGGATCATGGACACCTTTGGCAGTCAGGTGAAGCCCAACCTATTTCGATTGTGCAGTGTTGTCTAATAAACCACCCAAACATGTGTCCAAAACAACATGCATTGATTTCCCCCCAAATGATGTGGGTTAGTGATTTTTTTTTTTTTTTTGAGACGGAGCCTCAAGCTATCCCCCTGGGTAGAGTGCTATGGCATCACAGCTCACAGCAACCTCCAACTTCTGGGCTCAAGCAAGTCTTCTGCCTCTGCCTCTCAAGTAGCTGGGACTACAGGCACCCGCCACAACGCCCGGCCATTTTTTGGTTGCAGCCATCATTGTTTTTGGCAGGCCCAGACTGGGGATTCGAACCCGCCACCTTAGGTGTATGTGGCTGGCACCTTAGCCAATTGAGCCACAGGCGCGGAGCCAGGGTTAGTGATCTTGACTGTGCTCAGCTGGGCAGATCTTCTGCTGGACCCGCACGTGGTGTCAGTCATCAGAAGGCCTGACTGGTATAAGAAGATGATACAAGATGGCCTTGCTCAAATTCCTGGTGTTTGTGTGGGCCAATTGGTGGGGCCTCTTGCCTGAGATAGTTTCGCATCCTTAAGCAAACTAGCCTTGGTGGCTGGGCATGGTGGCTGGAGCCTGTAATGCTACCTGTCTGGGAGGCTGAGGAGGAAGGATCACTTGTGCTCAGGAGTTCAAGACCAGCCTGAACAAGAGTGACAACCCTATCTCCACTAAAGATAGAAAACTTACCCACATGTTGAGGTGAGTGCCTGTAGTCCCAGCTACTGGGGGGGCTGAGGCAGGAAGATCACTTGAGTTCAGAAGTCTGAGTTTGTTGTGAGGCCACAACAGTCTAGCCTGGAGCAACAGAGAGACACTCTGTCTCAAAAAAGAAAAAAAAGGGCCTAGTCTTGGCTTTTACACATGATAGGACCAGGGCAGGAAGACAGTGAGAGCAGAAGATACAAGACTTCATAAAACTGAAGCTCAGACATCACACCACATCGGCAGGGTTCTGTTAGTCAGAATAAGTTACAAAGCCAGATAAGAATCAAGAAGGAGAAAAAACTCTGTACCTGGATAGTACAAAGTTATATTGCAAAAGAATGCACCAATAAGAAGGGGAAGAACTGTTGCAGCCATCCTTGCAAAAAGTCTCAGTACCCTTTCTTGGACTAATGTGAAAAGCATAAAGTAAAATGCATAGAATTACAAGGGAAACCAGTTACAGAGTAATCCAGCTATTGAAATATTCTAAAGAACAAAATTTCCGATGTAGTAATACAAGTGCTTTATTTTTAACCATTAAGGAAACACACCTGGCAGTGAGTTTAATCACTACCATGATTTCAAATTAGTTATGAGCACTGGAGTATTTTGAGATGTATGAAACAATTGCAGTGTAGGGTTTTTAGGAACAATTTTTATCAGTGATACACATAGATAGCGCTAACACTACTGTGATTTGTTTTCTCCATGTCTATTTGAAGGAAATGCAAATTTCAGTCAGAGTTTAGAGAAAATAAAGATATAAGTTTTCTCCCTATTCGTTCATGACACTCACGTGTCTAAGGACCAAAGCGAAGTAGCCTGCTCAGAGATGTGCCTGACTTTCTGTGCACCTACAATGATACTGCAATCTGCGTTTACCTAACCCTTACATCTGCAAGATTCAAACTCAGACCACTCCTTCCTGCATCCAGGGTATTGCTCCAATGTTCATGATGTTTCAGAACACACGTTCTTGTCTCTTATCCAAAGATGAGGGGGATGAAGGCGAAGTCCTGGCTCTTGCAGAGCATAGAGCATGCATTCCACCTAGGGTTATCTTCTAATAAATAAAAGAATTGCTCTGCTGCTGTAGCTACTATTTACAGACCAGTTATAATAGTTTTTTTGGTTTTTTTTTTCCTTGTCGTGAGAAGAGATGCCTTGCCCAAAGCCTGATACCTCTGGCTGATGCGAGATGAGTATCTCTTGCACAAATGAAGAGCTGCTCTTTATGCCTTAATAGTAATAATACTAAAAATTCAGCAGCATTGTTGTGGCTCTTTTTCTCTCTCTAATTCAAATAATATTTCTTTGCTATGCCTTCCTCAGCAAGAAAAACAGACAAGATAAGGTACATTAAGTGGTAGAAAGTTCATCCGGGTAGAGATGTTTTCATGAATACCCTGTGATTAAACATAATGTAAGCATACCCTTTAATGATGTTTATATGTCAGAATGTATCCAAGGAGATTATTTAAATGGGTGATGTGAGTACAATACTTGCCATGGAGCCAATTTTTAAATCACGGTTGAATGTAAGACTGCACCTGTTAAAACAGTAATTTTGGGGAAGGCGGTTTCTGTGTTTACCATTAAATAGCAGTAGCTTGATCTTTGATAGAAGATGAGATTGGGTTTCCATTCCAGGGGCAATAAATAGTAGCATGTTCATTCTCAGCAGGCCCCCATAGTTGACCTCAATCCTCCACACTATTTCTAGGGAGTAATAACAGGAAGGGTTTTTTTTTTATTAATTTACCTTTGTTCTCATAAGAGAGTAAAGCCCATTTTCTTGTGTACAGTCTCACTCATAAATTTTTATGGTAGTTAAAATCTTGGCAAGTTTGCAAAGTAAGAGGAGGGAGACCATGTATGAGATTGAAGTAATCGGCCTCAGTTCACTCTCAATGACATTGTCAATCCCACCATTTAATTTCAGACTTGATTGTCTTCCCAATTCCCCCTTTCCTTAATTTCAAGCCATTTGCCTACTCCTGGATTTGTAACTTTTTCCATCCCTTCTAGATTCCCTGGTCTGCCACCCCAATTAGGCCCTTAATGACACAATGCACTTAATTTTGTCACTGTCTTCCCACCATCCGCATCTTAGAAACCTCTCAATTTTGATTCAATGCTGCATCTGCTTGCCTTCCTGCTATGCTCTGACTAGTGAAATTATATATAGATATAGATGGAGAAATGATGTAGATACAGATATAAATACAGATAGAGATATGAAACATTCCAGAATGTAACTCCTACACATGTAAAGGCTCCAGCTTTTACTGGGCCTTCGGTGCCTGTTGGCACTCCTATTCTTTTCACATTCTCCCTGGCACACATCCTGAACCTTTCCGGTGCTCTTCAAACCCACAATGCTGGACCTCCTCAGGATACGCTCAGCATTTGAGCACATCCCCTAGGTCCTAGGAGCAGGAGAGAACATGAGCAGAGAGCTCCCTGCATGTCCCGGTCTCCGACCTCTGAGGAGTTTCTCTTCCTCACCTCCGCCCCTTGGATATCCAGGATGAGAACAATGTTGCTCCTCTCTGAAGCTGACCCCTTCACTTTGGGTCTAGGTTTACAGGACCTCCAGACTTCTCTGCACCTTCCCTCCATCAGTAACTCCGATATTAACTCTCTGCATAGGAAGTTCCCCCTCAAACCATGAACAGAATGAAGACTTTTCTTTCTTTCTTTCTTTCTTTCCTTCCTTCCTTCCTTCCTTCCTTCCTTCCTTCCTTCCTTCCTTCCTTCCTTCCTTCCTTCCTTCTTTCCTTCTTTCGCAGTTTTTGGCTGGGACTGGGTTTGAACCTGCCACCTCCAGCATATGGGGCCAGCACCTTACTCCTTTGAGCCATAGGCACCACCCATGAATACCTCCTTTATTAGCAAACAAAAGCAAATACAAAACAAATTTGAAAGCCACCAAGCCAAAACAAAGGAAAACACAGAAGAAATAAAATCCTCACTCACATCACCACCTAGCAACTGACTCTAAACTAATTCCTGCTGCATCCTCCACCCTTTCACTCCAACTACTCTTACTGATGTAACTGGCAAATTCCTAATTCCCAATTTCTGTCCACCCTTTCAGTCTTCTTCATCTTCCTTAAGCTCTCTGCTCCCCTGGACGCTATTAACCACACTGCTTCACCCCAGGCTTCCTTCTGACGACGTTTGCTGGCAGGTTCCCACCAGCCACTCTGGCTTTTCTCCTCTTCTCTGTATACATGTTCAATGTTGTCAGACCCATTTGCACCCCTTTTTCTCTTTCCTTGAATTCACAGTCCCACTTGTACTCATGGTTTCAACTCTGACCTAATGCTTAGAGGTTCCAGATCAATTTTCTCTCTCATGTCTCTCCCTATTTGGCTTTTCACAGCCTACCTTAAAGTTAGGTATCATACAGAAACCTCGGCATCGGTGTATTCAGGTGGAATGCATTATCTTCCCTTCATTCTAGTACTGGCACCATGTTTTTAAATTGTTCTCCTCCTTTGCTCCTGTCTCAGGCACCATGTTCAACCTAGGTGTCTCTTTCAACTTTGCTTCTGTTCCCATCCTCACTCAGGGCTCCTCCTGCTTGTTTCTGAAATCCATCTCAACTTCTTGACCCCCACCCCCACCCCCGGCATTGCTTTAGGTCAAGCCCCATTACCTTTTGCTTGGATTAGATAGACAATAGGGGTCCGGTTCTGATATGTGTAATTTCCAGTCCAATCACTCCTTCTCTCTCTCCCTGTAGCCATGAATCACACTGCAGCACTTCCAAGCTATTGAATTTTGTGTTCTCTTTTGCCTTTCCCCCTGTACAGTACATTAACACATGGCTCTGTCTGCATGGAATCAACTTCCCCTTATGCTGACTACCTGCCTGGTCTGCTGAGAATTGCATCTATTACCTTCTATACTCATTTAAACCATTTTCTCTCTAGTAGGCAGAATGAGGGACTTGTACTATAAAAAATAGCTTTTTCACATGCCTATGTTTGACCTCTTATTGATTTTGTATCTATCACCTCCACAAAGCCTTGAACAAAGGACAGAGTCATGTCTCATTAATCTTGTCCTTCCCAGGGCTTAGCAGGGTGTCTGAGCCATATTCAAGACACATTGTCTTGAATGAAAGAAGGAAATTGGGGGCAGCACCACAGCAAATATGAACCCATTTGTGTGTATCAAAAATAATGGCAGCAGCCAACACAATCTCTAATACAGAAAACAAGTGAAGAGAGTGTAGGAGTTCATAGCAGATTTCCTACAGAACATGTCCTTATTTGTTACCGTAGTCCCAACTTCTACCTATAATGTGAGTGGGGAGCCATCAACCCTTTAGGAAGAATATGACAAGAAGAGCTTAATTTTTTTTATTTTTTATTTAAAAAGAATAAAAACTATTGCATGGAAATTCACATTGGGCAGAAATGGTATCCTGTCATCTCTGGACTCCTAGCTCCTAGGATGGGATCAACACATAGTGAATGCTAAGGAAATACTTCTTGTGTGAAAGAATAAACCAACTAACTCTTCAGCTAAGGGATGAGCCAGTACTGGGAGAGAATAGACTCACAGACTCCAGGAACACTTGGGAGCCCATGTTGAAAAAGAAACCAAAATAATGCAGCCCAAATGCACTTTTTTAAAAGACCTAAGAGACAAAAGGGAAACACACTAAGTATTAGCCATGGCCCTCTACAGTGATAAGAATGTGTTTTGTTTTGTTTTTTAATTTTTCCGTTTGCTTCTGATTTTCCCAATATTCTATAAGTGTGTATTACTTTTACCTTAAAAATATAATAAGTGTCATTTTTAAATGTTAAAAAAAAATAAAAGAGCTTCATAAGTGAATTTTCAAATTGCTTCCTCTGGGTATTGACACCAATTTTTACCATGAGGATCTTGGTTTCTATTAAATTCAGAAGACAATGAGGATTTGCTGCTCCATTTCAAAGATGAAAAAAAATAAGGAATGGAGCGATTTATGAGTGCAGTAAGGTTTATGGGAAACTTTGAGCTCATAGTTGTCACACTCTTTCCCTCTCACTCCAGAAAACATTACAAAATGCGGGTGAGAGTAGGGTTAATCAGTCAAGTTTATGAGTGCATAAACCATTCGCAAACCTTAATACTTCATTATTAGTAGTAATTTGCTTATGATATATCTTCCTACTGATTAAAATGGAAAGTTGGAAAACATTTCGCTGGACTATTGATTGGCTCCACAAACATCATTCCTTTACTGGCAACCTTCAAAAAACATAAATGATCAAAATGGTCTCTGTGAATAGATGTTCAGTCTCATTTACATTCTTGCCAGTAACAAATAGACATTTCTCAAGAGCGTATTTCTCAGAAAAAATATTTCTTAATGCAATTTGGTGTCTTGGATCAAATTGTATTCTGAAACAGAAAAAAAGAAAAGATATTAGTAGAGAAATGGAAATATGAATAAAGTCTATAGGTTAGGTAGTAGCAGTCTGCTAATATTAATTCCTGAGTTTGGAGAAATGTACAGTGGTTATGTTAACATTCAGAGAATTCTTACAAGGTGTGTGTGGGGCTTCTTTGTACTCATCTCTTCTGAAAGTCTAAAATTATTTCAAAATAAAAATTTCGGTAACTGTCACCTTATCCTTACAGAAAATCTATTATAAAATTGTTAGTGTTAAAAAAAAAAAAAGAAAGCTTTAACATGTCTCATCCTCATTACCTAGTTATCATCTGAAAATATTCAAAGGTACAACTAACAGACTAAACTAGTGAATTTCCAGACCAGCAACACTCCCTTTAATGAGTAAATGTAAGTTTACAGTTGTTCCCGTGTTACTACCTGGCCATTGTAGGGAAGGAGAATGAAGTGCCAAGAGATAAAATTGATTTTTTTACGCCTTCTGCTAGATAATAACACCTAACATCTATCTTACTTTTAAGATCAAGGCCAGGAACTAAAACATAGCCTGGAGGGGAAAAAAATCAAAATCAATATTATGCATTATATCCTAGCCACATATGATTCATGTTGAAGTTAATACTGTAGATACAGGACAGAGTTAGTAATATCAATTTAAAATTACTTCTGGAGATTAGAATTTGTGATCATTTCCATGTGCCAAGGTTACATTTCTCCTTTTGTGGGAAAGCTCTGCTACATTAAAAAGTGTGTGTGTGTGTGTGTGTGTGTGTGTAGGTGTGTATGGTGAGGAGTGGGCCGTGCGCTAGAGATTTGAAATTAGACCAGAAATTAAAATAGGATATAGAAGATGTGAAAAACAGTTTTGTTTCATTGCCACTTTCATATCACTGAGTACAAACAGTGATGGTCAGAACCTGAAGGACAAATAAGCAGCATTAGGTATTCATTCATTCACTGAATGGACATGCATTAAACACCTACTCTGTGCACCGGGGGGATACTGAAAGCAACAAAATCTAATATTGTAGATTATGAAACTTATGAAACAGTAGACTGAAATAATGATCTATTTTTCTTTCCTTTACATAATACATAATTCTCACTGACATTAGTAGGATTTAAGAATGAGGAGGGGATGAAAAATGTGCTTTATTTCCATGTATGCCCTATCCTGAGCAGAATATGCCCAGTTTAAATGCAGTAACATTCCACAGACTCTTAATGTGGGCAGTGTGGTGTCAGGAAATATGAAAAACGCTTGTGTCAGGGCCTACATCTTAAAATGATGTGAGTCTTCTCAGCATGCTTAGATGGGAAATAATATGATGATAATGTTCAGAGTGAGGCTTAGAATTTTTGAACACTAAATGTGCTTTTTTATATTCCAGGAAAAAAATAAAACCCACTCTTAGTATCACAGTTTGCAAAGTTCCAGAAATATGACTGCAAGTTCTTACTTGGAAGGACTTATAATGCACGCCCCAAATTTTTAATAATAGCTTTCTACACTCACTGAGTGCATACTACATGTGAGGTACTAGGCTAAGAGGTCTGGGACCTCCCATTAATAATATTAGACTGTACAAACCATTATTAGCATTCCCATCAGTTACATCAAGGCTTAGTGAGGTCAGATAGATAACCAAATGTTAAATAGATAACAAGTGGACCTGTGGGTCAAACTAAGGCAGTCTGAGTCCAAATCCACACTTCTTTGAACAATACTGCCTTCTCAGGTCAATAATTTAATTACAACCCCAGAATTTCTTTGCTACTAAAGTCATAAACAAATTATTCTTGCTATTTGAATAGAGCTTTCTTTCCCTACAAAAGACACATTTTTATACTGCCTTTTCTTCAGTTCTCTGACCTCCCTCAGTAAGGAAGTTTTTATGTTTTGTCATTAAAATAAAAGTAAGTGTTAAGTCATAAAAAGGGAAAGAAACAAGAAACGTTGAGCATTGCAAATGGAAGAAGAAACTTTGGAGACACATGGCACAAAATGGGCCAAAAAAACATGTTGATAAAATTTGCTGGTCTGCATCAATTGCAGAGGCCTAAAAATGCCAGGTTATTACTATGAGTATCACAGAAAGAGGGGAGTAGGACAGAGTAGGCCACTGGAATAATTTGTATCCCATGAGGCAAGTGGAACAAAGCTTCAAGAGGGGGTAAAAGACAACCCCTCCTAAAAGAGAGGAAGTGTGAATAGGAATGTCTATATGTCAGTTGCAGAATTGGCCCTGGCTTATGTGTAAGAAGGTTTGAGAAGATAAAAAGAAACTCAATGTTCTGAGTCTGGCCAGGGGTACCTTCTCCTGTATTGGAAAATTAGGATCCTTAAGATGGCCAACAACTAGTGAGGAGTTGTAAATTTCTAGGTGCTCATGGATTGCACCTAAGATGGCAGTGAGGTGAGTCCCACTCTGTTTTGTTCCAGACCAAGAGGAGGGGGCCAAGCTGACTTCCAAGATGGAAGAAATTTTAAAAAGAAAATAATTGAAGAAATAGCAAAATGAATGAGAAGAAAAGGAAAACAATGCTTTCTGAAAAGGTAAGCACCTGTGAGCATCACCTCTAGGGCTATTGTGGTCTAGCTGGTGATTCCCTGTGACAGGGAAATGTGCCCACTTCTTCCTCAAGGTCCTAAAAATAGACTTGTCATTTAATCTACAATCCCATTGCTGGATATTTGCCCAAAGGAAAAGAAGTCATTTCATCAAAAAGACACCTACACTCAAATGTTTATTAAAGCACAATTAACAATTGAAAAGATGTGGAATCAACCCAAGAGCCCATCAATTCATGAGTGGTTTAACAAAATGTGGTGGGCTTGGCGCTGGTAGCTCAGTGGTTAGGGTGCCGGCCACCTACACCAAGGCTGGCAGGTTTGAACCCAGCCCTGGGGCCTGTTAAATAAAAATTACACCTGCAACAACACCAACAACAAAAATAGCCAGGTGTTGTACTACTCAGCCATTAAAAAGGGTGAATTAATAATGCCTTTTGCAATAATTTGGGTGGCATTAAAGTGAATTATCTGAAGAATAGACAAACACCACATATATTCACTATTAAACTGTCATGAATCAATCAGCACACACATGTACAGAGGGAAGTAAAACTCAGTGGAATCTAGCAGGGGGGAAAGAGGGAGGAGAAGATGGGCAAAAGCCTACCTAATGGGTACAATGAACACGATTTGCATGATGGGCATGCTTATAGCCATGACTCAGGCATTACAAAAGCAACCCGTGTAACCAAAAACATTTTTACCCCTATAATAATTTGAAATTTTAAAAAATTAACAAAAAAAAGAAAAAAGTGAACAAACCAAGGACTCGATATAATAGTATTTGAAACGCTTGTATGTAATAGACCTTTCTCTGCCATTATGAGGACACAGAGAAGACAGCCATCTGCAAACCAGAAACAGATTCTTATTAGCTGCCACCTTGCTCTAGGACATTCCAGCCTCCAGACCTGTGAAAATAAACATTTCTTTTTCAGTCACCCCTTCCATGGAAAATATTCTTTTTAGCAAAGCATCTCAAGAATGGAAGAAAAAGTATCCAATGTACTCAGCCCTACTATGAAACTAATTTATAGCTTTCATAGGAAAACTCTGACTCAATTTTAGCCCAAGAATATGGGGGAAAGGGGAGAGGGAGGGGAGGGGAGAAGGAAGGGTGGGTGGAGGGAAGGTGATTGGTAGGATCATGCCTATGGTTCATTCTATAAGGGTACATGCGAATCTCTCTAAATGTAGAATATATTTGTCTTAACACAATAACTAAGGAAATGACATGATGGCTATGTTAACCAGTTGGATGAAAGCATTTCAAATTGTATACAGAAACAGTACGCTGTACCCCATGATAGCATCAATGTACACAGATATGATTTAATAAGAAGAAGAAGAAGAAGAAGAACCCAGCTGACTAAGACAGCCGGCACCCAGCACTGCCTTGATCCACATCTCCAATGAGGCTGCGTCTGTCACACGGAACACTAACATCCCTCACTATGCCTAAAAAGGATAAGGGAAAACGGTTCCTAGTTTCTTTGAAGTAAGAGCCTTTTCTGGAAAATGTTTAAGTTATATGCTATATGGCATTTTACATGACAAGTAGCCCAAAAATCGGCTGAAGAGAAACAGAGAAACAATCAGTATGGGATTCCAACACAGCAGTGACCCCCTCCGTCTCAATGCTATTATTTATAGCAGCGCTTGGTGGAAATTCCCCAGGCTGCTCCTCTTTGCGTGAAACTGGTGCTGAGAAGGCTTCAGGGAGAGGCTCCCAGGCAGCTCGGTGCTGGCTGGAAGATCCGCGCCAACAGCTCCGATTGGTGTCAAAGTCCCCATCTGGGTACTGTGGGTACATCATCTGCCCGGTCCGGATGTGAATATGTGGAATTCGGTACACACGTGTCAGCTTTTTTGTCTGAGAAGAAGGAAAGTCGTGGGGAGAGATGATAACGCTGATGATGACGCGTGTGTGTGAGATAGAGACACTCTGTGTTTGTGCAAACTGAGGAAGAAAATTCTTAGTCAGTGTTTCCGATTTTTTTCCAACTGTATCCAAATGATCTTGTTTTCCCCTTTATTACATTATCTCAATGACGGATACCTGTCACCTGGGTAATATGGTGCTTTGCTGCTGTTCTTGGGATTTCAACCAACAGTTGAGCGTAGGGCATATAGCTCTTCAGTTCCATTTCCATGGAATCTTATCTCCTGATTACAGGAAGGCAGTGGGCATCTGAATCACACATGGGGTTCCTGTCCTAAGCCCTCCTGTTGCCAGTCATTCAGTGACACACACTGAGCATGTCTTATGTGTCAGGCACTGAGAAAACGTGACCTGTGTCACCTTCCTGGTACTGATGCTGTAATGGGAAAGATGGACAGCACCCAAGAGAAGGGTGCCCGGGGTGGGAGGCGGGGTCAAAGTCTAAGAACAAAAGTGACCTAGAGCGAAGGGCGACCAGGGACAATTGTAGGAGAAGCAGACCCTTGAGCGAGAGGTGAACAGAAGGATGGGCCCCAGGGATCTCTGAGAGGATGGGAACTCTTTGTTCAAGGAAGAACAAACAGTAAGTTCAGGGGCAGACACACTAGGCTCCCGCTGAGAAAGAGCAAAGAGGTCCAGCAATTGAGGAGACCAGCGCAGAGGAGTGTGCACAATTATCAGATAGGCTTGGAAAATCCATTCCTTTGAGCGTTAGTTTTTCAGCTGAATATGGAAATAATTTTAACAGGTAATGGAGGCAGAGGGTTATTGTAAGGGCAAAGCAGTGGTGTCCAACCTGTGCCCGCGGGCCACGTGCTGATTTGTGAGGACTTTTTTTGTTTACCTGTGGTGTGGGATATTATAGAAGCGCTCCCGGACCTTTTCGTTGCTAACCAGCTTTCCTTAGTGTTGTGTACTTAAGGAGTGGCCCCAGACAACTCTTCTTCCATTGTGCTGCAAAGAAACAAAAAAGGCTGGACTAGAGTAACAATTTCTAAGGGACTTATCACAGCCTGGTTCAAAATAGGTGGGGCAGCTTTTCTCTATGTTCACCCAATTCTTCTCCAAGGATCTGGGCATGGTTCTGTGCCCTGAGAGCCCTTGTTCAGGAACTGTCCCTCCCTGGCTGATGAGAGGGAGAGAGAGGTTGGGGTATTTCCTCTCCAGTTCCCTCCTGCCTTGGTGCTGTGCTTCTGGCAGTAGCTGCATTTGCCCAGGGACACAGTCTCCTTCCTCCCTGGTTCCCGTTGTTCTCCTGAGCTTTTTCATCACTCTTCCCTTCCCTTGTGGCTCCACTTCACTGATGGCAATTGCTTTCCTCACTCAGTGCTCTCTGAGAGGAGCATCTTCCCCACTGAGCTGCTCTGGTGTCCCCTCAGCTCTGACAACACCTTTGCAAGCAATATTATCATTAAAGTTTCCTAATTTTAATAATTTGGCAAAAGTTCCAATTAATAGATGCATAGCCATACCTGCTTATCTTTAATACTCAGAACACTTAAAATATGCTCTCTTAGTGATTTTAAAGTATCAAATATATTGTTATTGATTACAGTCATCATATTGTGCAAGATATCTTTTAGGACGCATAGGATTGCATTCAGGATCTACCTGAACAATGTAGGATAAGCTTTCTCAACATTCTTAACTTCACTGCATCTTTTGCCATATAATTTGATATTCAGGTCTGGGGAATTGAAATATGGACCTATCACTAGCTGGGCATTGTGGTGGGCACCTATAGTCCCAGCTACTCGGTAGGCTGAGGCAGGAGAATCACCTAAGCCCAGGAGTTAGAGGTTGCAGTGAGCTGTGACGCCATGGCACTCTACTGAGGGCCATAAAGTGAGACTCTGTCTCAAAAAAAATGGACCTACCTTTTGGAGAATTTAACTTTCAACCCAGTACACATTCATTTTTTTTTTTTTGCCCGATTTTTTGGCTGTTCTAATGTTGTACAACTTTTCTCTCATATTCTAACCTCAGTCTCTGTCACTTCCCTTGCACTTTAATCCCTTCCCTCTGTCTAGAAAGTCTTTGTGCTTTTCTTCTTTAATTTCTCCAAAACTAAGCAGCCCCTCCACAAAACCTAATTACAATCTCTTACTGATTGTTTAGTACAAAATAGTTTTGACTGCCAATATAAAAGCCACTCAAGCCATTTCCAGAATTTTCTGAGAAACCAAGAGCCTGAGACAAATTTGTTGGATTTTTCACCGTAAGTATTAAGGTTCAGCAGCTCTGTGACAAACACTTATATTACAACCCATGAACAGCATCCTATTGATACCGGAATTTCATCTTAAGTGTGTTCTTGGTCTCAGTGATTCGAAGAATGAATCCATGGACCACAGATCAGTGGTAAAACAGGATTTATGTACAGAAAAGAAAGGAATTGTATTGTATCAAAGTTTCTGGCAGAGAGAAAAAACCCAAGTCAGACGAAAAAAGCTCTCTCTCCTTCTCTCTGTCTCTCCGTCTGTCTCCAGGCTCTTGGTCTAAGGGGATATATATGTATATATAGTTGCATGGGTTCCTTGTATATGAGGCCAGGAAATGAAGGGATACAGTCCTTTCCACTGGGGCAAGGTGAATGAATGTATTAATGAATGGACACAGTCCATTCACAGAATTAAGGCCTAGGAAACTTACATGAAATTGACCTAGGCATAGGAAATGGAGATTCCTATTCAGTCATAAGTGCAAGGGGAAGGAGACACCAAGGCACCTGTGTCTCCCCAGCAGTTGTCCAGCCCCTTTCTTCTAGAGCCTGGGGTAGGCTCCCCCTTCCTCCTCCCCCCTGGCCTCAGGGGAGGTCCTCCCTTGCCTGCCCTCCAGCCCACTGGTTCCTCTGCCAGCTGCCACTGCACCAACACTGCCGAGGCAGAGATGATGGGTCCTTCAGCTTAGCTGGGCGGAGCTGGCTGGGGGCCACGTGTCCTGTATCACTATGTTCGGTTTATCTTTGACAGTGTTTAATCCTGATCTTTGGCATGGGCCATATTCGTGTACAATTGTAGATATTTATCTGCTAGGGCATAAATACCATCATAATGAAATTTCACATATTCCATCATAAAGAAAGATTTTTCCTCCATGTTTATACTTTGTTTGTTCTGAAGTACCCACTTGATAGATCTCATTTATTTTCCACCATGCAATGAAAAATTCAGGGGCTGGAGTTTGGTGAAAAGAGAAGGATCTGTTTCTTAGCATTTCTTTTGAAGATGAGGGGGATCAGTTTGAACATGAAAGTTTCTGGACCACAGTTTTCTATTCAATCAAATAAGGAGAGAGTACAAATTGTCTGTCCTTATCTCAAATAGAAAGTTTTTGTTCCATCCCGACCTCAATTCAAATGCTATCTTTTTACCTGACGTATGATGCTTTTCTTGATAAAAATGCTTTTATAAAAGTTCAAAATGTTAAATTGTACTGATATCCATATTAACAACAACAACAAAAGCACTACTGTCTTCAGGCCAGCATTTGTAAATGATGTTAGCTGTTCTCTAAGAATTCAAAGGAGACTAAGATTGTTTATTTCCTCTCTTTTGGCTCCATTTTGACCTCCCACTGTGCCGGGTGAGGGGAGAGAGGCCCCACACAAAAGGAAGAGAAAATAAACCAGGTGATCAATCAGATGACTGAGGTTTCTTGTTTTTGTTTTTGTTTTTCCTTTAACCCAGAAACTCAGGTGCTAATTATTCTGCCAACCTTCCTACACAGAGATAGGGGAGAAGTGCAAAGCTTAATTCTGGGATTTCTAAAAACAAAAGAAAAAAATACGTTTTTGGTTGAAAATCTCTACATGATTTCAGTTTTACCTGTACTCTGAATGTTTTTGAATGTTTCTAACACAGCATCGTTTTCTAAACTGCTATCGGGTGTGTCCCCAGTTTTCTCATTTCAGTTTGGTCGGTTCATCTGCTCCCAGCGCCACCTGTTGCAGGAACTGTTACTTCTACGGATTCCAGAAAACGGTGTTCCTCCCTGAAAGTTTGAAGAGAACATTTCCACTGAAGCTAAACCTTTAGTCAGGCTGCTAGTAGTCTTCTGGGTTTAAGGCACTGTCACGGTCATTTCTCTATAGAAAACAGGTTCTAAATGGAGAAATTTGGAAGTCTAATCTTGATCTGGCTTTTGCTGCAGAAGTGGCAGCCCAAGGGAAGTCATTTCTTTCCTACCTCCCTCTTTTAAAACTGCAGTTATTATATCTACCTCTTTCACACATAAAATTATCAGATAAATTGATTCCGTTATGGACTTTCTCAGGCCAGGGAACATGCAGAAGGGATAACATTTATTTTAAATTGTTATCTTACTTGGCAGACATTCTTTCTGGACTGCCCAAGGAGATACCAGGGACAAGGCAGCTGAGCGTTACACTACCGTTCAAAGACCCCAAGGGGCCTGCCACCAACTCCCGAGAGCCCACCTTAGCTCTAGAGCCCTGGTGTGCTTATGTAAGATGATCACAGTTCATTTTGACATGGCTGACAAAATATTTCCAGAGTCACAGGAGACATTTGCCTTCCCAAGCTGAGTTTGTAATAGAAAACAGAAAAGCCAGTATTAAGGTATGATTTTAATGTTATTCTTTAAATGCCTTAAATTTTCTGCCGTAAATTATTGAGTTTCCCTATGTAGTATTTTTTTCTCAGAGTCGGTGTCTTGTTACCTGTCACGTCTCCAGTACCAAGGAAAGTCTCTGAAACATATTAGATCAGAACAAACAAAGAAAAAAAATTACGTTCATTCATATACCATTCATTTATTGGCTGCCTTGACTACTTAGAGCGCAACAAACCCATTTGCAGGCCCTGGGATACAACGTGAAACAAAACTACGCCACACCAGAATCCCTGTCTTCGTGTGGCTTACATTTCAATTGGCCAGAATGGAGGTGTAGATACCAAAATTCATTTTTGCTTACCTGGATTCCTTCTGCTTGACATCAGTACTTCCAATTTTCCCTGTATAAACTGAGGAAAGTTACTTAACCATCCTGTGTTCACTGCTTCATCTATAAAATAGACATACAGATAGTTCTGAACTTATTGGCTATGGCAAGGATTACATAACTCACATGTAGTGATAGCACTTAGAATGTGACGGGAGACACACTGAGTGATCAGTATTATCTATCATCATCATTCAGTTTATTTTAAACTCACTGTGTATCTGGTTTCCTCAAGTTGTCAGTAAGGTCTTCTAGCTGCCTTCCTGATAGCTGTGTATCTTGTGCCAAATAATACAGACTTTTCCTGGGAACCAATAAGGACAAAATGTAAACCTGTGCATATACCTGTAGTATGATGTCTTTGCTTTTGCAGAGTTTATATTCTAAGGGATGAAGACAGACAAATAAAAAAATGCGTGGCAAACAATCACGCTCTGAAGAAAAATTAGGTTAAGTGACAGGGAAGATTTTGCTTCAGATCGATTGATCAAGAAGGACCCTCCAAGAAGATGACATTTGTACAGAGACCTGAAAGTAATGACAGAATTAGTCACATGTACCTTTAGGAGCATTGCAGTCCTTGCAAAGGGAATAGTGAATTCAAACTCACTAAGCACAAGAGGAGTGAGATTGTTGGACAACATCAAGGAGGCTACTTTTTCAAAGGGGATAAGATCTATTTAGGGAAATTGTAGTGGGAATCAAATCCCTAAACATCATTTGCATACTGAGACTAGTTTATGCCTCAACAGCGACTATACAATAAATGCATTTTGGTTCCCGCTAAAGTATAATTTTCTAAAAGGTAAAAATCATGACTCTCACGCAAGTGTAAAATGAATCCTTGTCAAAAATTTTATTCAACTCTTTAATTAATAAGAGAACCAGTAAGTGATTAAAATCAGTTCAAAAGATATTTGTGGGTCCAGGTAGTTATAGTCGATTTAATAACAAATAATTAAGATAATATCGCTAGACTAGATACAAAACTTGTTAGTGTCGTATAGGACAACAAGCTAGAAATTTGAAATTATTTTTTCTACCAGATGAAAATTATTTGCCTCTCTATCAGACAAAAATATATGCCTGTTAACATATTCCCTCACAATTAAGATCTTTAAACAATAGTAAATAAGGCCTTGGGTGGGTCCATTCTATATAATGTTGAAAATAGATGTCATCCACCTTTTGCTTTATTAGGAAGTTTTGACTTATTTGGAGGCACAATTTAAGTTTTAGAGAAATGCCTTTAAAAGAATACGAGGTT
>CAUYQV010032077.1:0-76031 GCA_963574575.1 Galagoides demidoff | reverse complement strand
CGCCAAACAACAATGATGGCTGCAACCAAAAAAAAAAATGGCCAGGCGTTGTGGCGGGCACCTGTGGTCCCAGCTACTTGGGAGGCTGAGGTGGGAGACTCGCTTGAGCCCAGGAGTTGGAGGTTGCTATGAGCTGTGATGGCATGGCACTCTACCCAGGGGGATAGCTTGAGGCTCCATCTCAAAAAAAAAAAAAAAAAAGAAAAAGAAAAAAAGAAAAAAAACTCATCAGATGACGTTCAGCAAGGACAAACGTAAAAGTACTACAATTAGATCAGAACAGCAAGCTGCACCCACAAATGCCTGGTGGGAAGACAGGGCTTATCAATAGCGCACCTGCAAAGAGACTTGGGAGCATTGTGTGACCCTTTGCCCATTAATGGGCCAAAGGTGTGAGGTGGCTGCCAAAAAGCAAATGCGGTCTTGAGCAGCATGAAGGTGAGTGTGTTGTCCAAAACAAAGGGGGAAATGGTGCAGGGGGATGCTGCCTCTCTAAGCTAAGTTCTCTCTGAAGACCCAGAATCAGGGTAGTGAGGATACATAAACTCCATCAGAGCAAAGAAAAATAAGCTCAGGATATGTGTCCCCAAACCCTTGAAGAGTGGAAGAGCAGTTATGTGCCTGGTGGATAAGACCATTTGTAGCAGCAAATTTCTAGCTCCTGTTTAAAGGTGCTCAGGAGCGAACAGGGGATAAAGGTAGGAGTTACTGAAAGGGAGGATGCTATACAGTATGTGAATAAGATACCTCTTGAACACTGTCCCTAAATAGAGAGGGAGGGAACTCCCCATCACCGGAAGGGCCAGGTTGAGGCAGCAGGATTGCCTGGGGGAATTTTATAAAGTGAGCATTATGGCCCTAGAGAAGGGCTCAGCCTGAGCACCCCCAGAAATTACCTGTAAAATTTATAAGCACATTTTTCTCTGAGGATAAGGTACATAGCCTTCTCCAGCTCCTTTATGGAACCCCAAATTCCACCCCAAGAAGTTTAAGATGCCCTGAGCTGGAGGATTATTTGACACGTATTGAACATTTACTATCTGCTGGGAGGCTGGGGGGAGGGACACAGAGATGAGAAAGACTGTCTCTATCCTTGTTGGGGATATCCTTGGAGTTTGGTGGGTCTCTACGTAGAGAATGGTGGAGAGAAACAAGGAGAAGAATGATAATTCTTCCTGATAGGAGGGTCCTTCCAACCCTGAGATTTGAGGACTCTATGACAGGCAATAGTGAAAGGTATTTGGGCCACTCTCACCATACTTGGGGTATAAGTTATCCTCATAGGCTCTCCAAGGGCTCCTCAGGGATGCAGACTTGGCAAGGTATCTCCAGACCTGACCTTTCATCCGAGACCTCGTCCCACCTGTCCAGGATGGGGCGGGATCACTAGGGTGCCCTAAAATGAGATGCTATGAAGTCTATAGGAAAATGCTTTTGATCATTTTATGAAACTCAAGTCACCAGCTGCTTATGCCTGTGTGCACACCCACATTAAACTGCCAACCTGCTTTACATTGATTTTCCCACCATATAATGCCGGCTTTATTGGGCCAATAAATTGGAGGCAGTAATATCCACCCATCAAAATCCTACTTGCTTCCACAGCCCTGCTCTCACCTCCATCCTTCAGAGGACTCCCCAGGTAGACCCGCTGACTGCTAAGGGAACTCTATGGTCTAAGCCCCAGCAGCACCCATGGTGGGTGCTTTCATTAGGCACCTACTGTTTACTATTTGCTACTTTTATTTAGGTGGATCCTACGAGTACATTGTGTTCAGTGTCACACTAAAGAAGGTCTTGCCTGACAAGATCATCAGCTCTGCAAGTGTGGAGAACCCCCTGTAGGATCCTCCTCCCCTGTCTTCCACTGACTTTTTAATGAGGCAGTGTAGGCCATGGGGCTCAATTAAATAGGTGGGAATAATGATTATAACACCAGAGTTGTTGACAGATGTGGAAAGGGAGTGGAAGGGGGCCTCAGGACTCCCACGGAGAGGGGGTGAGCTTTTCTGCCTTTTCTCTGACCTTCCACTCAGTATCAAATAGGAGGTGGGAGCTATAGCCCCCCCCAGCCTTCCCCTGTGATCCTGTCCAGAGGAATCCTGGACAAGGAGCCACGTGGAAATGTGTTCTTCTGACCCTAACAAATGGTTTCTTTTATTTACTTTTGGATCTGCTTAAGTAGAATCACAGAATGTTAGAGCTTGGGAGGTGTTTGACTTCAAAGTCCAAACTCCTCATTTTAAAGCTGATCAAACCAAAGTCGATAGATATAAAGTAATAGCAGAAGGAGGTGCTTAACATTATCTGCTCATAGAGCTTGTTAGTAGCAAGGTCTCCTAAGCCCTAAATAAGTGCTTCCCAACTTAAATTCTCCTGGGCTTTTTTTCGTGTCTTTCTGAGTATAATCTTTAGTCCTGGCAATGACCCAGGGGGCCTTCAGTTACCACACCAGCCATTGTCTCTCTCACTCTCTCTGCTGCAGCCATGCTGGCCTTCATGCTGTTCCCTGAAGTGCCAGGCACGATCCCACCTCTGGACCTCATAACACACTGTGCTCCAGTTGGATCACTTTTGCCCCAGACACGCACAGGCTTTTTATTTCACCTCTTCTAGGTCTTGTTCAAATGTCCCTTTCTTGATGAGGTTTTTCCCAGGCCAAACTGACTAAAATTACCTGCCACCACTGCCTGGCCCAGACAAACATCCACCTGCCACTTCTCTGCTGACTGTTCTCTTTAGCTTAGAATATTCTTTATCATGAATATTCTACTGATTTTACCTACGTACCTTGTTTATGTCCCTTTCCCTATTGTGACATGTGATCCCGGAGGACAGGGACTTTTGATGTGCTTCATTCAGTTACCTACCTTGACACTTAGAATAGGGCCTGGCACACAGAAGGTGCTGGGGGCATCCCTGTCAGACGGGTGACAGCATGCTGGCTGGACGGAAGCCAAACCCTAGGAGTTACAGCGTGAGATTCAGGGACGTGTGAACCAGTGTCCGGATAAACAGCCACATTCAGTCCTCAGGACTCTTCTAGAAGCCTTCCAGAGCCATGTGGAGCCACATGTGGGACGGGAACCTGCCTGCCCCCGGTCCAGAAGCATCTTCAGGTTCCCTGACAAGCAGCGCAGGCAGATGGACGTCCTCGGTTTTTAACTATGAATTTAGAATTGTGGCCTTTAGCATTTTCAGTGGTGGAAAGGCCCCATGGAGCCACCATTGTCAACTGCCACACAGTCTTCTAAACAAACCTCAGCAATAGAATGCAAAGTCTTGGGCAGAGTGCAGAGTGGCATCCTTGAGGTGGTATTTAGGTTTCGATAAGATAACAGCTTATTAATTCATGCCAGAGACATGAAAACTAACATTCAAACTGTCAGAGGTCCATCTGCCAGTGGCCAGGAGAGCTCTCCTCACCTGTCAGCAAGGAGGCCCCAGCCACGCTCAGGGAACCACTGACTCAGATGAGGAAACAGAGGTGAGGTTGAGCACAATGAAACTTGTCAGCCGCTCTGACTGTGGAATGCCTCACCACCCCAGAGCCATCTGAGTGACGTGGTTGTAGCTATCTTGTAGAGGGGTTCGGAGAATCTGAGTTACAACCTACACCTGGCTCCCGCCTGAGCCCTTCCTCACGCTGGGTGTTGGGAGCACGTGCCGGGCTCACAGACTACCGGGAGCCTCTGTGCCAGAGCCCAGAACTTCCATAAGAGCCCCCCAAGCACCCTCAGCCACTGTGCCTCTCTCTAAAGACAGCTGGGATTCTCCAAGGGCCAAAGAGACAGAGGACAGAGATGTTTCCACACTAGCTAACCCCAATCCAGGCATTTCCCAAGCCTAAATGACAGACCATTCTTCCTTTTGTCTCACCCAACCCAGAGACCACGCAATCTGCAAATAAACCAGGTTTCAGAGGTCCCAGGAGGCCTTTCTCTCTCTGCCCCCTTAGACTCCCTGTGGGGGGTAACCCTCTGCACTCAGGTCTAAATGCAGCCACCCACAGCAGGAAGACCTCCCAACACAAGCCTGCCCTATCACCCCCAGTCCTCCCTCCAGCTGCCCAGAAGCACAGAGACTCGCAGACGGACGGGTCACAGGACGCTCCCAGACCTGCCTGCTACATGGAGCTGCTTTAAAGGAAGAGAGGAGGTCTCAGTGCAGACGCTGCTATACAAATGACCCCCCTCCGGAGTCACCTCTGGCTCTGGCTCAACTGGAAACCATTAGCCATTTTCTTCTGGCTGGTGTCGTGCAAGAATAGAAATCTAAAGCTAGCCCGGAGCTGTTCTGTTCTTTCTCTTTCTTCCGTAGTCTCTTCTTCCTCCCGCATGAAATGCTCGGGGCCCACCTGAGACCTAACATTTGTCTGTTTTGAGAATAGATGAGTATTTATTAGAATTAAACAGCTGGGAGCTCCGTGATATTTAGACGGGTATTAGGAGGAGTGTATGAGAGGAAGATAATGCTGGGTCTTTTTTTTCTGTAAACCAGTCTGGGCTTAGTTACTGAGGGGATTTCTTGGGTCTCCTGTGAGAGCCAGATACAGTTAATTTCCTGCAAAAGCTGCGGGCTGGGCCGCGCTGATATTGCAGTGTTATTTAGAATAGAAAGGTCAGGCCTGAGATTGAATAATCATTGACAAGAACTCCATGGGGGATATGGAGCAGTTGGTGAGCGGTGACTGAAACCTCATCTGACTCCTCCCGCTTCCATTCCTTCCTGGGTCCCTGGCTGATTCTGAGGTTTATTTATTATTTTTTTCTGCAAATATTTCGTGAACCCTCAGAGTAATGGGAAAGGTGTGTTGAGACAGAGAAGGGACAGCTTCCGGGCCACCATCTGAGATGGGACGCTCAACCTCATAGACCAGATAGATATGACTACCCTGGGGCCGTTCACCTGGGGTACCTGAACGTGAATTTTCAAATCACAAATGGTGACTTTTTCCTCAGTACCTGGATGCATTTGGTCCCCAACAGGGCATGATTTTTTCTGTATAGTCTCTGAGCTATAGTCCGTGCAGCCCAATTTTATAGCCTGCCCTGAGCATGAAGCCAAATGTAGGACGTTGGGCAAGCACAGAGGGAAATCAGATGGATGGCACACCTGCTATGTGTCAGCCGTATGCTGTGCCTTTTGAATATAGTACCTCATTAATCCTGGCAACCCTGAGATCCTTGCTTTGCAGATGAAGAAAAAGCCTCCGAAGGTTCAGAGAGGTTTGAATAACCTGCTCAAGACCTCCCAGCTCCTAAGAGCAGAGGAGATTTAAAACCTCACGTCTCTGGGTACCCAGCTCCTGCCCTTCCCCTGTGTCTTACTGTCTCATAAATTTTCTAATCTCTGCTGTAGACCCTGGTCCTATCCTCCTTACCTTTCATCTAGTCACCCTGGAAGGTTTCTTAGAAATGCATGTTTTCAAGAAAAGAGTTTCTCTCTCGCTGAAAACTGTCACTAGCCGCTGTATCAGAAGTCATTTCCCAAAGCTAGATGGCATAGGGTTAGAGGCCCTTTCTGAATCTCAGATGCCATATTATTTATTTATTTTTAAATTAGATTCACTTCCTAAAAGTGTGGCCTTAGGATAATTCTTCAAAGCATAGTCATCTGCTTAGTTTGGGAATGTTAAGGTTACAAATAATAAAATAATCAACAAATCATCTGACAGTCACCAATTTTGAGTTAGCACCTAGGTCAAAGTTGAAGTTGTTCTGAGGGTCATGACCGAAGCCAAGGAAGTGTAGTGTCTAACCAGTATAGTTCTAGTTAGAATAAGGGCAGATCTAGGGTTTATAAAATCAAGGTCAGCATTCTACTTCTGTGGACAGCTCAAAATCTTGGTGAGATTATCAATAGGGGATGTCATTTAAGGATGGCTTCTTGGTACAGTGGTCTTTGGCAACAGCTTATCTGACCTTTGTTGTCACAGAGTGTTCTAGCCTCTGGTGACATTTTTTGTGCTTTTCATGATTCCATGGCTGGGTACTATGAAGACATTAGGGACAACAGGCTGGGTAATAAGAAGGAAGTAGGACCACAGCCTCTTGTCCAGGTTGTTTATTATTTTTTTCTGCAACTATTTCCTGAACCCTCAGAGAAGGTGTGAGCTCCAAGTTCAAAGACTATCATCTGCTTTACCCAGGTTTCTGAAAATTCAGCTCCTTCTCTGAGATGCAATTTGACTGCTGCTACCAAACCAGTTACAGAATAATGAATAGAACTATCTTTTTGGATTTATTGGCTTTAAAACATGGATTTTTTTAAAAAATAGTAAAGTTTTTAAGCATCACTATTTGGTGGATGGTATATGAACTAAAAGCTTAGGGTCCTGAGTTTTATCCCCAGATTGGACTCCCCTTTTGCCTGGGAGAATTGGGATAGCTTTGTGCCTTGAGTCCCTTCCATGAGGCAACAGAAAGTGCAGGGACTTGACATGGCATTGATGGTTTGTTTGAAATGTCTGAGTTCCTTGGAGAAGCACAGCTGCCTTCTACAATCCCTCTCCTCTTCCTTTCCTGAGCTCCCAGTCCCACGCCATACCTGTAATCTGCCAGCGAGATGGCTAGGACAATAGACAGACAGGTAGACGAGGAGTTTGCATGCTTTGAAACAAAACGAAGTAAGGGGAGGTGTGACAGAGCAGTGAGTAGCTGAGACTCTGAAGCCAAACATGCTCCTCTATTTTGTCTCTTTGTCCCCTTAGGGAAGGTGTTTGACCTCTCTGTGTAGTGTCTTTATTTATAACAAATATAATGACAGCATCTATTTGGTGTTGTTGAGAAAATTAAATAAGTATGTGCAAAACTTTTAGAACTGTGCCTAGACCATTGTAAGCATGACCACATGGACACATATGTTTTCCCGCATTCTATGCATCCACACGTTTAAAGCACCGTTTCCAGTATCAAGCACTCTGACATGCACAGGAATTAATTAGAGGAGATTGGTGTTGATTTTTCCGCAGCTGGTTCAGGTGGAAGGTCCAGGCTCCCAGAATCTCCATCCTAGACCTTTGTCTGAATGTGCCTTTGAGGCCACTGTAGGGCAGCATGAACCTACTGGTTCATTCCACACACATCTAATAAGAACCTGCTCTGAGCCAGGTACTTCCTTGAGCAATTTACTCCTCAGTCCCCATGTCTCAGTCTCATCACCAGCAGAATGGGAATTGTGACACTTGCCCTATCATGTTCACAGGACTGTCGTGAGACTCCAAAGGAATGTGTCAGCACACCTTATAAAACGCCAGACAAACCGGAGGTGCTGATACTATAACCATGACAACTGTCACCTCCGAAGGGTCATAGCCCTGCTGTCAGATGGCAATCTCCCCAATGCAGAGCAGCACTAGATCAGATGGATGACCTCGGGAGCACAAGCTCCATGGCACCATCTGGCATCCTCTTTGCCTTTGATTTATCAGTGCAGATCTCTCCCCATGTGACACCATAAAGGCAGGTGTGTGACACCTTTACTGCCTGGTACGATGTGGAGCAGGGGTGATCTTATGCACGCAGGGACAAGGTGCAGAGGCTCACCTCTGCCTTCTCAGCACAGGGATCTCAGGCAAGAAAAGGCCACAGGTGCTGTCCAGGAGAATGTGGTATTCTAGCTGCCCTGGGTAGGTCAGACCAAGACAGGGCAACAGCAGTTCGGCCGAAGTCCAGCCAGGTGGGACGTGGGACGTATTCCTGCAACCCCTCTCCACCCATCCCCCCCGTTTGCGTTTGTTCCTGTGGCTGCCATCCCCGAAGTTTATAGGTATCATTACCTATGAAAAATCTGTTCCATCTGAAGACAGTCGGGGTTGGGGATGGGTGGCAGATTGCAATTTAATGATCAGATTAAAATATGCTAAAGCAAACAAATAAATAAATAAAGAGCCCAGCAGCTTGGAGCACCACAATTCATTCCATGGGCAACAGAGGCTGGGGCTCTAGGGACCGGCTCGTAATTCACCCCACAGGCAGGTTTAGTAGCCTGTTACTGTATGACCACAAGGAGAAACAACTCTCCAGGAAAGATTTACACCGACTGGTGCTGGAGGCTGAAGGGCTTGGGGCTGGGAGAGGAGAGATGTGGGAAGCTAACAGGTCCTCAGGCTAATCATGGAGAAGGAATGAGCTCTGAACTTACTCCTGCCCCCAACAGTGACCCAACACCTTCCCTCCCCTTCTGAGTCTTCCCTGGCCCCTCCACTGCTCACCACACATGGGACAGGCTGTCCCGGGGCAATTAAACACAACCTGGTCATACCGCTGATCATAATGTAGGATCATTTTTCTATTTCCACACCTTACCAGACTGTGCTCTCACGAGGGAAGAGAGTGTAAATTACTCTTCTTACTACCCCTACTTCCGGGTGCAAAAGTTTTGCTCAGTAAGTAAATGTTGGCAGGGTGAATGAATGAGCAGTTATTCTAACAGAGCTTCACTCCTCATGGAGAACCACACACACCCTGCAGGCCACGGGGATGTGAAGAGGTAGGTGAAAACATGCTGTTGGGGCCTCGTGTAATCCACTCTCTGCTTCCGTGGCCTCTGGTCCTCCTTGAGGCCCACCTCTTGCTCTCTCTGGCCTGTATGCAGGTGCTGGTACCTGCCAGTTCCCTCCTGCACACAACCTTTGAACCCACTGTCTCCTCTGCTTAGGAATCTCTTTTGACGTGTCATCCTGTATTTAATTTGTCAGTCTGCAGCTTGAGAGGCAAGTTCTCAAGAAGGCATTGTTGACCCTGTTGATGAATGCAGTTCTCTTTATCATCGACTCCCCAAGGATCACATGTCTTTTGTTCACATTCCCTATCAGAGCTGCAGATGTACACCTCTCTGGGTGAGCAATGGATTGATGTTAGATGCTCCCACGGAACAGGAGACACCCTGACAGTCTTTTTATCTTTGTTCATCAACCCCAGCACCCAGAACAATCCATAGTTCACAGCAGGCTCTCAGGAAACATTCGCTGATTAGAGGAACAGCACCTTTCCCTAGGGATCTCACATCCCCAAAGCCCCCATCTCACCCCATCCCATTACTCCACAACCTTTCAGCTCGTGCTATCCACTGAAACGTCTACAGTTATTACAGCAACGGATCTCCATGAAGCTAGGATGTAAAACTGATTAGGGCAGCTCCCCACTGGGGCCCAGCATGGCTGTGGATTGCTGTTGTGTCTGAAGGCAGAGAAGAAGGGTGAGGCGATCTGAGGTAATCATTCATTTCCCCCCTTTGGGGAAATTTTTTTTTTTTTTTTTGTTCACACTCAGCAAATGATGCTCTTGTACCAATAACAAATGTCAAATGCTCTGCCTGGGACTTGAGGGAGACAGAACATTAGCGAAGGAGGAGCAATTCAGTGAAAAGGACAGGATTTCTGTTTAAGAACTGGAAAGTCAAGTAACAAATGTCACCAAGAGACTCCAGGGAGACAGCTTTGCATCAACAACCACCACTGCAGAAAAAAATAAATAGAACCACAGCTACCTTTCATCAGCTTGCACTCCCTGCTTCCCAGATCTTCCACAGGGCCTCCCTCTCTCACTTTGACAAGATCCTTAGCTGTAGCAGCCATGGGCCACCATCCTAGCTGGACATGGTAGCCAGGGAAGCTGTGGGAGCAATAGAGGAAACCCTACACGACAACGCTTTAGACAACATTGCAAATTAGGACACCCCCTCTCCAGCAGCCTGTGATGGTTTGGCTTCTGGTTAATTTCTTTGTTCACTTGTTTATGTAACAACTGTGAACCAAACTCCATGTGGAGTACGGGGATGCTGTTCAGTCTCATCTCATTCAGGACAGTAATTGGGGCAATGTCTTAACGACCTTCTTACTCTCATTGAGTATAAATATGCATGAACTGAGCAGAAATCAAGGTGTTCTTGGTGTAGAAGAGAGGCCGAAGGGCAAATGAGTGATTGCAACACAATGGGACGAGGTAAGCAGAGTGCCGGGGACAATAATCCTCTCTGGGGACTCTGGACAATGTGTGGCATTGGCACTGAGCCTGGAAACTTTGGAAGGTGTTCCAGCAGTGAGAAAGTCATTTCGGGCAGAAGAAATAATGTGCGCAAAGGCAAGTTGCAGGAAAGGCAAATGGACCCTTGTTCATACTGGTATTTTCTCTGGGTCCATGTTGCCATCAACTCTTGTCCAAAATATTACAATCACCTCCTAATCGATCTTCCCATTTCCAGACTTGCTTCCCTGTGGTCTGTTTACAGCGCTGTCGCCCAAGTCATACTGCTCAAACTCATGTCATAGCATGCTGCTACTCTACCCCAAGGCTTCCCAGGCCTACAGGCTCACTCACGGGAATAGCCGGACGCATACTAAGACCCCTAGGAGGCCTGATATGGTCTCTTCCTCTCTCTCACCATTGATTTTCTGACCAATCTTCTAATAAGTAGTCTTCTCCTTACTGTCTGGGATCCAGCCATGCTGGGCTCCTTGCAGTTGCTCAAATCTACTGGATGTGCTCCAGCCGCAAGGTCTCTGCATGGGCTGTTTGTTCATCCTGCCTGGAACAATATTCTCAGATGTCCTAATGGTTTGCTTCCTCAACCTTTATAGCAATTTCCTCAAAATCACCCTTTCTGTCAGGTCTACTGTGATTCACCACAGCCTCCTCCATCTCCTCTCTTACCTCATTCCCCTCCACTGTCACCATCAAATTCACCACTTGGTTTACTTATTTATTTTTTTTACTACATGTTTCCTATCCAACTAGAACCTAAGCTCCTTGCAACAAGGGATTTGGTCAAGGTTGTACCTCTAAAACCTACTTTATTGCCTAGTGAGGGGATTTTTGTTCAATATTTGCTAAGTGAAGGAATAAAGGAATGGGTAGTTGCAAATAATGATGTGTTCAAACCAAATGCTGGCAGGAATATTCAGGCCTATGAGACAACCCCAGAACCCAGGTCCTCATCCTGAAAAGTGAAAAGAATCAAGTTTTCTTTCTTTAGCTCACTATAACTTTGAACTCCTGGGCTCTAGCAATCTCCCACCTCATCCTCTCAACTAGCTAGGACTACTGGCATGTGCCATCGCTACTGGCTAATTCTTAAATTTTTTTTTTTGTTTGTGTGGAGACTTTTTTTTTTCTTTTTGCTGTTTTTGGCTGAGGCTAGGTTTGAACCCACCACCTCACCACCTCTGGCATATGGGGCTAGAACCCTACTCCTTTGAGCCACAGGCGCTGCCCTGTGTGGAGACTTTTTTAACAATCAGTTTTTGGTGTTTTGTTTTATACAAAATAATTTTTCAAGGCTTGGCGCCCATAGCACAGCCACACACACCAAGGCTGGTGGGTTTGAACCCAGCCTGGGCCAGCTAAACAACAATGACAACTGTAACCAAAAAATGGCCAGGCATTGTGGCAGGAGCCTGTAGTCCCACGTACTTGGGGGGCTGAGGCAAGGGAACTGCTTAAGCCTAAGAGTTTGAGGTTGCTGAGAACTGTGACACCATGGTACTCTACCAAGGGTGACAAAGTGAGACTCTGTCTCAAAAAAAAATTTTTTTTTTTTCAAAATTGCTTTAGGACAGAGGAGAGAGAAATGGACACCTGATGAAGGATGGGTTAGCAAGTGGGGCTGTGAGTATGTTGGGTACCATTATTCTAGGTGGCTGACATCATGACATCATGAGCAAAGGTAAAAAACCAGAAAGTTTAGAATCTCCAGGGGTGCTATAAGAAGACCAGTCTATCTGTGGCCAATAGTTTTTATTTGATCCTATAAAAAAATAAGAGAAAAGATTAAAGACACCCCCTCAGAATTCAGAATATTTCTTTTCTATCATTTTAACATTATTTCTTTACCTCTTCAGAGCAACCCAAATCTACGTATGTGTTTTTTAAGAAAGCAATTGCTAACTCATCTTGTGCATTAGTGTATTCTCAGCACTTAGCTGCCAATAAGTATTGATTGAATCGGGTGGAATTAAATTTCTGTATGATTGGCAGGAAGTAGAATAACTATAATCCAGGCTTCGAAAGGTTGAAAAATCATCATCATTGCTTCTGGGTCTTAGGGATTCCAGCCTAGCATCGTTCTTACACCTACCCTTGAATCTAGATGATTTGAAACAATTAGGTCATAACATTCCCTAAGAAGCTTTCTTGGGCTTCCACTCCTTGATGGAATTAACTGCTTCAATTCATCTACTAGCAAGAACTTTTAAAATTTTAATCCACATCTGTTGCCATAGCCTAGCCTAATTCTATTTCCCCCTTGGTTTACAGCTTCGTTAATGGATACGATCATTTTTAATTCCTGCCCAAACTTGTAAATTGATCAACACAGTGGTATTCATTACCAAGGACCCAGAGATCTGGGTTGCATTTTGTCTAATTTTTTCTCTTCCTGGGCCAGTCCTTGTGGTAGATCTGGTGGCAGTTACCATGTTCCTAGCACCTAGTGATCAGAGCATGCTTGCTTGTTGAAGAAATGCAGGGCTGGTTTATAGATAGCTGTCAGTCTGGTGACCATCTATGATGCCCCAAGTAACAGCCCCTTGAAAGAGAAGCCCAGGGGACTCACAGAGTCCTCCGCAGAGATTTTGCTATTGACCTGGTAGGGGGAGCTGGGAGGATGGGGGCACATTGGCAATGCAAAGAAAGGGAGGAAGTATCAACAATCTAAAGAAAGCAGTAATGGGGAGAAGTAGGACTGAAGAACTAGGAGTAAAAGAGCCAGTTTTATGCCACTTAAGGTCAAGATGTAGTGACTTGACAGGAATAAACTTGGGTGCAGAGGATAAATGCTTAATATGACTGATGAAGTCACAGTGTCTTGTTCGCTGGAACTTGGTGCAGAGGGCCCTGACTGAGCTTTGGGGCGATGTGGGGGGTAGCAGTGTCAGGGCTCTCCAAGATCACTGCTCACTGCTCTCTCCTCTTAGATGTGTCTTCAGAATGAAAATTTGAGGTAAGAGATGGGGAAGCTTGCTCTATTCTCTAAGAGAGTACTGCACTTGGAGAACAGCCAGGTAAGATATCTCTTGAGCCATTATTAAAACATGATTTCTTAATTCTCATTCAGTCACTGCTCCCTGCATTGACTGGTAAGAAGCTGGAAACCCCTACCTTTCCGCTTAGGTTGGGAAAACCTGGAAGACTTGAAAATGAGACTAGCGTCTGAAGAGTGGAATATCATTTGAGAGGAGATTTTACATATTGAGATAATTTATACATTCTTTTCCTGCACCATGGTAGTGAGAAACCTAGAAAGAGAGCCCAAGGACAGAACAAGGATTCAAAGAAAGCATGTAGTATGTATGAAGACAAACTTCAATGCATCATATTTTGTCCAAGACCAACTCTGCCTACCTTATTTCTAAGCATCACGTTTGTGATTTGTTTGAAGAATCCTCAACTTCCTTAAGATGAGAGCCTAGGGCTTATGGAAGATTTGAATATTCTTCCTCATGTTTGGTTAGAACACATAGCTGTTTGCAACTCTTTGTTTATCCATGGGGGCCTGTAGACTGTCACTTTAAAGGGCTACACTGCACCAGCCACCCAAAATTCTCCCTTTATCTTTCTTTTTTTGTAATACAAAGTCTGCGAAAGAAATATTAGCAGGGCTTAAGGACTTGCCACAGGATTGTACACTGGTTCTTAAGAGAGTTGTGGGTTTCAGAAACTCAGGCTTGGGTTCAACCACCATGTGTGTGTGTGTGTGTGTGTGTGTGTTGGCTCTGGTGGTTGTGACAGAACATTTTATCAATGAGGAGAAAAGGAATGGGGGACCTGGTTTGCTGGAGATGTTCATCTACTCTTGGGTTGAGGTGAGGAAATATTTTGATGGCATTTTTATAAATCCAAGGCTACAAAAGACATTTAGAAGGCACACAACTAGACTACTCTGGCCTTAGGAAAAAAGTTTGCTCAGATTTTCAAGAAGAAGGGGGATCAGTAATTTTTTGAAGTTTGTAATTCGGTGATCAAAATAGAAGCAGTGGAAAAGTGAATGAGAAATGATGGAAGACACACAGATTGAGCTGAGGAGATGACAGGAATGTCCTCAGAAAGGGTAAAAAGTCAGGCTAGACTGAAACTAAAAAAAGAAAATACGTCCATATCTAACAGTTCCTCATAATGAAGCTAGGAAAGAGGAGAATATTCTAATTTACTAGTTCAGGTTTAGAAGTGAACCCAGAGAGATATCCGGGAGGAATCACACTAGGAACAAACACACGTCAGCATTCATGGCATGTCAGATAATGTTCTTAGTGCTTCACACCCATCAGCTCATTTAATCCTCCCAACAACCCTATGAGGTAGATGCTAGTATTATCTTCTTTTTATTTTTGCAGTTTTTGACCAGGGCTGGGTTTGAACCCGCCACCTCCAGTATTTGGGGCCGACACCCTAGTCCTTTGAGCCACAGGTGCTGCCCTATTATCTTCATTCTTTGATGAGGAAACTGAGTTATAGAATGATTAAGCCACTTATTGACAGTCACATAGCTTGTAATAGTTAAGGCACAATGGGAAATGTATATTGGGTCTTTGTTGCCAGTTCCTGGTGCATAGCAACTAAAGCCTTTGGGATTTACTGAATGAAACGGATGATAGGAGAGTCTTTTAAAGTTATAATGAGGTGACTCCTGACAGGCCACTAGATGGCTTCAATATGGGAGCCAGTCAACAGGAAGACCAAGTTTTGACTAATTGCTTAAAACTTTCAGCCCCACCCACCAACCTCTGAGTGAGAGGTTGGAGACTGAGTCATGGCTGCCAATGGCCAATAATTTAGTCAATCATGCCTACAGAATGAAATGAGGATGAAATCCCAAAACAACGAGGCTCAGGGAACTTCTGAATTGGTGAACATCCCTATATGCCAGGAGGGTGGCATACCCCAGTCCATGGGGACAGAGGCTCCTGTGCTCAGGACCCATCTAGATCTCTACCTATGAACTAGATTGTAGCATTTCTACCTGCTGTTGGAGAACTGGTTGATGTTGGGGAGAACCTGTTGTGTGGTGTCAGGAAGAACCTGACAATTATAGAGACAGGATTCAAGTCCATGGAGTATGGCTTTTAAGATACCAGTGAACACAACACTGCATTTATTCTTTGCATTAAAGGATCTAGAAAGCACTCAAACCAGCAAACAGGGAGCCAGTTGTGACAGCAATTGCAAATGTTCTCATGGATGACTCAGAAGTGTTCGCCAGGTGATAATAGAACACATGGACACATTTGAGAGGGGAAAATCAAGATCAAGGTAAAGTAAGTCAAGGATTGTCAGTGACTTCCAACATAGCAGCTACTGTGTATGGGAGAACACACAGGGCATGTGGCTCAAGGTGCAGCCCAGAGATGGCACTAAGGAAGTTTCCTGGGGTGGGGGACAGACGGCGGGGAAGCTTGCTAGGGGGCAGTGGCTGGGCCTGGGTCGGGCACTGATGGGAGGACACCTCCTTCTCAACTTGGGGAATTAAAGCTGAGCAGAAGAAGCTCTGGACAGGTGCAAGTTTTGGAAAAAATGGGAAGTGTAATTTTTAAAAGTATGTTAAGAAAACAAATGCCTGGGTCCAACAGCACTAGCTTAACATGAGACAGAAAGATGTAATTAGGAAAAGGAGAAGCTTAGAAAATTTTAAACTTTGCTGGCTCTGCTTAAATAGAGGTGTGGAACAATAGCAGAGAAACATCACGGACAAATCTCAAGGAGATAACGGAAAGGAAGCAGCGTCTGTGTCCACTCTTATGCTGAGGCGGAGAGGGTGCTTGGGGGAAGGGACCCTTCCCTCTGTGTCATGAACCTCAGCCTGCCTGCAGGATTTGAGACAAAGGATGAGCCCAGAGCAGGTCACGAGCTGGAGAAAGTCCCGAGAAAGGGACTAGCAGAAGTCACAGTGGTACAGGGATTAGGAACGCAGAGTTTAGTGGGAAATCAAGATAAAACTTAAATATGTATGTGAATACCAAGGGGAAGAAGGGAGCCTCAAGTAAGCCTGTGGACTGGAGAGGACCCATTTTACATTTTTAATTTTTCACAAAGGCATGAATATTTCAAAGGTCATTCTCAGAGAGAGGAGGCAGAATGCATAGATTGGATTGTTTCCCCCAGGACATACGAAGCCGAGTGCAAAATTAACCTCTTGTTGGTGGTTCTTTTTTCCAGCATTCCATCTGGTACTACTCAACTGTCGTTGTAGAGCCTGAAATAAAGATTTTCCTTTTACTTTTTCACACACTCCCTGTCTTTCCTGTTTCCTCACCACTTCTCTGCTGTGGTCATTCACTAGCAATGGTTATGTGGTACTATCCTCTGGGTTCTGGAAGCTTAATGTTACTGGAGATCCCTAAGCTGTGCTTATTTTTTCTAAATGCTGTGGGCCAGGCTGATGCTGACATATTGTTCACTTGCCTACTAAGTGACTTTCTAGAAAAAGTGGGACATTTTAAAGGGAAGTGATTTTCAGCCAGTGCGCTGTGAAAGGATCTTAGGTATACCTGGAAAAATTTTGAAGATCATTAATTAAATTATTTTTGAAAGATGTTCAAAGCATAGTATTTTTTTTTTTTACTCTTTTTGTTTTGATCAACATAATTGAAGTGTGCCACTGAAGTTCAACTATAGGTTCAAGTGTGCCATGCGATAAAAAAAGATTGAAAAACATTGCTAGACAGGTTCAAGCTTGGATTAATTGTACGTTGGAGAGTCCCAGGACAGTTATCCCCAGTTCAGCAGAAGAGGCCCCTGGCCGCTGCTGTAGAAGGAAGGCCCTAGCCAGGGATGCCCAACATTCTTCTTCCTGCTTCATATTGGAAGAGTAAGAGGTGCCCTGAGCCACACACATCAAATACACAAACACTAAGGATGGCTGATGTGATGAGCAAAAAAAAAGAAGAAGAAGAAGAAAGAAAAATGTCCATGCATACTTTTCATGATATCCAACACCACAAACAAGCCAAACAGTCCAAATACTCAGCCTGTGCTGGTGGGCTGCAGGTTGGACACTCTCCTCCTAGACTCTCTGCCTTAGCAATGGACCGGCTGAGAATGCACACAGTGGGAGGAAACCAGGGAGGGCACAGGTGGAGACTAACATCTTTTTGAATTTTAATTTGTAAGGGAGAGGGAGATTTTATTTTGAACTTTAATTTCTCTCTGGGTACTTAGTAATGACAGTTGTATTCAAATGTGCTATATGTATCTATATATATCATTTGGGACCTATAGCAAAACTTACATGTGCCCTATACATACATACAACTATTACATACTTATAATTATTTAATTTTTTTTTAATTAACAAAGAGAAATACATGTTGATGACACTGGTGAGCTATGGTGCATCACGTGAAAGAGTGAATTTTGGCCCAGGGGACAGCATAACCTGGATGTGAATGAGTGGATCCTTCTGATCAATCCAGAGGCTTCTAGGAACAAGAGTGGCACCATCTCTCACATGGGGCCAGGGAGGATATATGAGGATGATGGCTCTTCAAAGCATCTGGTATTGCCAGAGCCACCACCCTTTCCAACTCCTCTTTTCCACATCTACAATGTCTGAGGTGGCCTCAGAAGTCTGCCTTGTATGCTGGATGCCAGAGAGTGTACCTTACCGGACTCAGTGGTCAGTAAACTCACAGACTTCTTAATTTGTGCACTGTAGTATCTCAAATGCAAAGAATGAGAGGGAGGCCCCCAAAGCAGGGGGTTGTCTCTAGCTCTGGCCCTTCTGGTTCATTAAATTATTTCTTAAGACTGGGTTCCCGTGCTGCCCTCCATTCTGGATGTTTCTACAAGGGAGAATACTAAATAGTGGTCAGCAAAATTGGCATTTTGCTGCACGTCTCTTTTATAAGTGGAGAAATGGTAAATATCTCTAAGGATAGGCATGGAGAAATCTACAACTTGGGGGTAGGGGTGAGCATATTGTGGTTTTAAGGCTTTGGACCTATACTCTTCCATTCTCTCAAAGGTGACTGGTGGCCACCAGATGTAGTCTTCTAGCCAGCAGCAAACATGGGTGTGACCTAAGGTGGGATGGAGGCTGCATTACTACACTGCAGTTCTCTCCTCATGACTATAGGCCCGTTGGTGCTGAGGCTCAAGTTTTGAAAACAAAATTTGGAAAATGTTTGGGCAAACGATTTGTTTCTCCTCCATTCTTACATCCCTATAGAGGTGGGGACTTTAGTTTCTTCTACCTTGTCGGGGCTATATGGGACTGAATACTTCCAGCCCCTGTTGGACCCCTTTCTTATTATTCCCCACTGAAGAGTAATAAAGCCAAGGGTGGAACACTGACTGGAAATGATTTTGATTCCAGTCAATGAACCAGCCAAGTAGCCTTGCCCTTTGTTCTCAATGGGTATGACAGAGCCAGATGTCCAAAAAGTTACCAGGTGGAACTATTGCCAAGATAGGGACTCCTTTTGCAACTTCCCACTCCTACCCTATCCTTGCATTGAGGAATTAATGGAAGAGAAGTCTTGATCAAGCCTTTCAAGGAGTGGGCGAGCCTTCTTCATATTCTTCTCCACCCTTTTGCTGGATAGATATGGAGAACTACAGACTGCTGGACAATGGGTGAGCCACAGAGGGGAAGGTGCTGGATCCCTGAATCGCTGTGTGGAGACGAAGCACTCTGACTAGAACAGCCTTATGCTATTACATACGTGAGACGCAGACTTGTTCTGCAGCTGAGACGTTATACCTCTTCAGCCTATTTGTTATGACTGTTTCAGGCCCTTCTAAGTAACACACCGGGTGGGTGAGTCAGCTCCACAATTCTCCATGCAGTCAAAAAGGCAGTATCCTCAGCCTGTTTGCGCTTTCCTAAGTATGTTCCAACATTTAGGTATGAAGGGGGAACTCAGTTCTCTGGCAGCAATGCTCATCAACTCAATGTTAGCAGATAGCTGTATACTTTGGAGGCCATCAGGCATTAGTTTTTCCATTAATAAAAATGATGATTTGATCCCATTGGCTCTCCATTTTTGTAATGTAGTTTCTGTGACAAATAGGTGATTGATACTTCAATTCTCAATACATACTTGCTTCATATGGGCTCTCGACAGAGCAACCCAGGGAACAACAGCATGAGAATGAGAATACCATGCAATGATGCCCCTAGACCATAAAAAGATGTGACAAGCAGGCTGGAAGTCCCATACATCCCATGGACAGAAAGGTGGTGAAAGGCTGGGGCTCAGATGGAGGTGTGGATGGCTGGTGTTCCAGCCAGACCACTTGACACACAAAACTCTGTAGCACACTGTGACCTCAAAGGTCAGGGGCTCAATGTGAGTGCAGACAAACTATCAGGAGAGATGCTTATTTGGGATGGCAGACGTAACAGATGGTAGATGTGCAAATCTACTGCAGTGACAGCTAGCACACTTCTGAGGGTCTACAACTGAGTATCATTTGTAACCTAGATTGCTTCACCTGAAACATCTCTTGGGAACCACTATTTTCCTTATGACCAGGTCATAGCAAAGTGAGGAAAGGAAAATCACTGGGCAAACAGCCATGGCTTAGAAACTTCTAATTTATTATGGAAAATATCCCTGGTATGTATTTCTTGAACTGATGTTTGGTGGGTGGCTACCAGTCACAGACAAGCAGGCAAGACTATGCCCCCCATAGTCAGCTAATGTTTGCCTACAAATACTTGATCCTCTCTTCTCTGCTTTCTCCTCTCCTTCCTTCCTTTTCCTGGGTGATGAAGGTGGTCCATGAGGTCTTTACCCTACTGCCATGTTATGTAAACTTTTAAGTGATTCGGGCAACAATTTAAACCATAATCAATACTAAATCAGGCCTAGTTTGGGGAAGGAGAAGTTGCCAGAATGTAAGAGAAGAAATTTGCACAAAATACAAGTGTCTTTTTTTTTTTTTTGCAACAAAAGAAACTATTTATTTGGAATATGCATTACCAGTACAAATTAGGAGACTGTAAAACCTACACCGTGTTAGTATCATTAGAGAACACAAAAGTTCAGTTGGAATCAAAAGGGACAGAAGCCTGTGCTCTCACAGAAGCAGAAAAGCTTAAACTTTCAAAACCAAAACAGAGCAGAGCTTTGCAGGTTTATACTCTGAATAATAAGAAAAGGGGAGGGGGAGGGAGAGAATAAATCCAACAACCAAAGGAAAGCATCTCAAAATGGAAATGCCAAACGAAAGAAAAGGAGTAATGAGAGAAAGGGGGGGAGGGAGGAACATTGAATGTTTTATTTATTTTAACAAAAGGAAAAAAAAAGTTTACAAAAAATAGAAGATTCCAGAAGGCTTTGTGCTAGGGATTGAAACCGCAAAGGTGATGTGAAAAGCTCGTCATTATTTTGTTATGACTTAAACACAAGAGCACAAGTGTTGCGGGAGAAATATTTCCTAGAGCATTGCTCCCCAATTGTGCATTCTCATTTCGCTTTTCTTGCTTAAGTTCTGGCTGCTTTCTGAACCTAACTAGGTGAACAAGAGATTCTTAAAAATTATGTTTCTCCGAGATAAGATTGCTTTCTTTTTTCCTTAATAAAAACATTCCAAATCATGCCAGTTTTGCTATTTGCTTTAAGCAGCTGCCTACATCAGAGGTTAGTAAGAGGTGTATGGTCAGGGAAGCGAACTTAACCTCTTAGCATTAAAACTCAGTATCTCACGAACTCTTCATCCAAAATTGGGACTCAAGAGATGAATGGGCTGACTGGCCCCAAGGACTGCTTCCTGGATCTAGTCTACTTAGTCCATGGTGTCCATCATCCCAGTATCTCCCCTGGGATTCTTTTGGAAGAAAAGTCCTCTGTAGTTGGGAGAAGCCTCATGGAATGTTGTTATTATCAAGGGAGAGAGAAAAGAAAGCAATTGGTTGAGACATTCAGCATTGACAAAGGTAATAACCTTTCCCTATAGTGTAAAAATTTCCTCTGGACCAATTTCTTAAACGTTTAAAGGGCTACACGGAGAAGCAAGCCCCCCGATTTTATTTTTCTCAGCGACTGCAGGAATGCCACACACTTTGGAAACGCAGGTGAGCAAGGAAACATCAACGCCTTTGCTTTTGACGTCAACTGAATTTGGAAGCCAAAGAAGCCAAGAAAACAGCCTACGCTACCAATGTCATCTTTTCACATCACCTCATATACACATTAAAGGAAGAAAAACAGCAAGATCATAATCTTGACAATTAAAAAAAAGTCCCCCCCCAAATAAACAAACCAAAAATAACACAAAATAAAACAATTTTTTTTTTGTATTTTTAAGAGATTAGGAATAAAGAAACGAAAAGAATTTATTTCCGGGTCTCAAAGTTAATAAACATAACAACGTGTTAGGTTGTACCTATTATGCTCACTATTCCAACCTTTTTTTTTTTTTAAAGTTTACAAAATGAATTACTGTCACTTTTAAACATTGTGAAACAAGAAATGGATGTGCACAACTCGACACTTTTCTAGCATTCTTGAACTAATTCACAAATGCAAGAAAATAAAAGAAAAATGGGGGAAATGATGAATGTAGGTAGTTTGGTGTTAAAAACTAATGCGGGAATGATGCTCATTGTCACAGAAAGAAGAGGGGAAATTCCCCGTCCTGTTTTGCGTGCTATGAGGGTCATTTTTAAAATTTTTATTATAAACACTATTAAATTCAGACCGCTTTTTTGGTTTTTTTTTCCTTTATCTGAATATACAAGAACATTCATTATCAAATGTTCATCATCAATACTACAAAGAACGAGACACAAGTCGCAAGAAACAATGGAAAATGTTAATAAAGCTGAAAGAATCGTTGAGTATTTTTTTTTGTTTTTTTTAAAGTTTTTTTTAAATTTGAGTTTCTGTAGTTTCATCTTTTTTGGTATCGAAGTCAGGTTTTTCTGGGCAGAAAAACAAAAAGCAGAAGGAAAGGGGGGGGAAGAAAGATATGTGTGAGAAAAGGCAACTAGCAAATAAAGAACGAACACCACAGAAAAATCAGAACGAAACTGAAAGAAGGGGCCACTTGGCAAAGGACTGCACGGGAGTCAATTCCATGCCAGGAGGAGTCTTTAGGGATGAAGAGGAGGATGTGATGAAGAGCTACAAAGTGGACAATCCCAAGTCTAGTATCGCTTCTCCCGGGAAATCTGCTGTCAGGCAAAATGGAGCAACCCCTGCTTCCATAGAAAATGAAGGAACCCTGGGTGTCTGCAGGGCTGACCTAGTATGAATTCCCAGAGGCAGCTCCTTCCAAACCCATCCCACTGGGGTCCGTGTTCCCGTGCAAGGCTTAATGCGGAGATCTCATGGCTGCCACAGTGGAGGTGACAGTGGGCCTGGGAGGTCACTGAGGGGAAAGAGTTGGGGATAAAGGGGACTGGGGGAAGTGCTGGGTGAGGAAGAGGCTGTGAGAGGTGGTCATCAGTGCCAGTGCCTGCCCAGAGAGAAGCTGCCTCTGCAAATGTAGCTCTGCTCTCAACTTTTTCATACACTTAACATGGCAATCATCCAAGCCAAATCTGGGGTCCTCCTCCTTGTCAAGAGAACCCTTCTGTCATGCTTTGTCCTAGGTCAAGCAGATGTGATCCAGCCAGGGTCCTGTGTGGGTGGTTTCCATATATTCCTGCTACTGAGACAGAGCTCTCTGCTGGTTCTAGTCACCATGGAGTTGTCACAAAGGAGCTCCCTGTTAATCTAGGCCTGTTCTGACAATGGCACAGGTTAATAGGCATGGCCTTTTCAGTGCCCTTAGTCATCAAGGTATAATCTCATCTTGCCAAATATTTGCTTTTTGCATTTCCTTCAAATACACATATCTTTGAGTTTCTTAGGTAACATCCCTGTCTCCCCAGAGCACACACTGAGGAACACTTTCTATTCACGACTGCAGTGCCATGCACAATTTCTATGCCCTTGTTAGCTGGCCCGCCTCACCTCTCAGGGTCTTATACTTCTCCCTGGAAGCGTCCCAAGCAGAGGAGACATGACAGGGACCAGGTACATACAAGGCCACAAGTTGGGTTCAATTACAAACCAAGAGAACCAAGTCCTATTTTTCTAGTTTGGCAGCTTTTCTCTATTCTAAAACACCAAAGCTAAGAAAACCAACAATAACTCTTCTCTTTGCCATCATAGTGGTGGCATCAGAGTATCCATGGGAACCAGAAGTTAGAACAGGACAGACATGTATTGTCCCTACGTGGCATGACTCACTTTATCTCAGGAAATGTTACTTGCCCTAACTTCACATTTGCAGATTGGATGTGAATGAAATCAATTTCTCCAGTCTCTCACAAGCCCCTTGGCAAGCCAGGCATTAACAACCCCCATTTTACAGATGAAGAAAACCAGGCACCAAGAGAGGTAACCACGTCCACTTAACTGACAGAGCTGCCCTCTCTACTGCTGGTAGGGCTGGCTACAAACAGGGTGAACTCAGGTGACATTTCTAGCACAGGTTACTTTCTCTTAGATGTTCCCAAGGAGTAAATGTCACTGATGATGAAACATTAAACCTTACCTCCCTTTTCCCCAGGACTCTTAGGTCTTCAAATGAAGCTAACAAAAAGGTCACATGAGCTATGTTCTTATACAACTCTCCTTCAGAGCAATAGGTCAGGACCAAGAACAAGGTATCGGATAACACTTTGGGTAATTAATACCCCATGCCTAATACGTGGTAGGAACCCAGAAATGAATCAAACCCAAGTCTATTAATAGACATTGTTAAGTGCTGTGTGTGGCTGCCTGTGTGCTCTTGAGCTGGGGGGAGTAGCTGACACAGCAAACTTGGCCTTCATCATGGTCAGGTCATGCATACATCATCCTGGTAAGTGCATGCTATGGGAAGCCTCAGACACATCCTCACCTTCAGTCAGAGTTGCTAATTCCCTCTCTCGGGCTCCGAAGGTATAGTGCTATGGTTGCTAATGTATTTGTGAAGGGCATCTCAGGAACGTGAAGGTGTGAGACGCTGCGTGTGCCTACACGTGTGTGTATGTGGGTATGAAGGGATGGTTCAAGGACTTCAGGAGAAGAACCCTCTCCTTGGCGATGCATTCACCACCGTGCCTAACTCAGGCCTGGTTTCTAAGTTCAAAACATCGCTTACTGAGTACTGAATGGTTTCCCAAGACTGTGCCTCTGACACTGACAGCTGTTGTTAGGAGCACAAGAAAGCCTGTAGGAATTCCGCCCCTGCTCTTCACCTGCCCTCCCCGGCTGCCTGACCCCTCCTGTCTGGGAATCGA
Source organism: Galagoides demidoff (assembly GCA_963574575.1). Lineage (NCBI taxonomy): Eukaryota > Metazoa > Chordata > Mammalia > Primates > Galagidae > Galagoides > Galagoides demidoff. Next base: position 51,815 of record CAUYQV010032077.1, on the reverse strand, counting down.
CCCCACAGCCTGAAAGTGGACAATGTGGCACCTTCAGAAGCCCAGCTCTGGCAGTCCCCAGGAGACATCTGGGGCTGGGGAGGAAGAGGAGCAAAGTGTTCCCATCAGTGTTGTCCCCAAAGAGGAAGAGGAAGAGGAGGCAGGGGGCTGGGAAGGAGGGGGCAGTGTGGTGTATTCCTGCTAAGAGGTAGTGAGAGCAGTAAGAGAAGCAGAGGAGGGCTGTCTGTCAGCAGAGGGAGCGGGCATCCGAGTGAGGTAAATCTGGCTCCTCAAACCACCAGCATGAAAACATACAAACACGTTTATTATTTTCTTCGTCATTTTTTTTCCTCTTTAAATTGCTCTAATTGTTGAAAATATCCTTCAGTGATGTCATAGAGGACGGGGGCCCTGGGAGTCTAGGACAAAGGCAAAGGGCCAGGGAAGATGAACGGGGACCAGGCTGACAGCTGGAGGCAGGGAGGGGTGGCTTCTACCCAGAAAAAAAAAAAAAAAAAAAAAAAGGGAAGAGAGTATAAAGAAGTGTCCAGATTGGCTGAAATAGCATCCCAAGGAAGAGAAGAGAAGGAGACTCTTATTGTGTTTGCTGATTGCTTCGACCTCCAGTCTGACCGCTTCAGCGTTGGGAGAGAAACCCTCCCTCCTGCCCCTGCCCCAACTGGGGCACAGGGTCAGCCGGGATGCGATTGCTGGGAGATCAGTTGGAGGTATCAGAGTGAACACTGCCAGGGCCTTCTGTAGGGGAGGTCACTGATGAAGGGGTAGTAGCATCCTGCCAACCTCCATTAGCCTAGAAGGGAAAAAGGGAGAGAAGTCAGTCCTCTGAGATCGGGTGGCTATTTGCAGCAGACAATGACAATGAAGCAACTTGTGTAAAGGACCCAGCATGGGGCCTGACACATGGGGACACTTATCAAATGGGCAGCTATTGCTACTGTGGGTGATAATACTCCCCCCACCCTCAGATGAGTTCAGGTCCCCCTGGGAGCCTTTGGAGGTGAGGTTATCACTCTGTAATTCAGTGCAAGCCATCAGTAGAATGACAGCTGGCTAGCAGGTCAAGACACCTAAGATTTTAGTTCTGACCCCAGCAACAAGTAGCTGTTGCTGATGGTGAAGCACCTTCACCTCTGGGCCCTGGTCTCTCCTTTTGAAAAAGAAGAAAGTTGGCGGAAATGCTCGCTGAAGTTCTTTCTGGTTCTGGCTGTTCCACATGTTTGTGGGGCGCCAGGTAACTGTTCGAAACAGGGTTCTATACTAGCAGGTTCACAGTGATAACCTCCAGGAGGGAGATAAGATAAGCCCATGAGCGAACTATGATTCAACGCCAGAACGTAATAAATAGTAGATCCCTATTATTAGGAAGTTTCAAATGAAGGCAATGTCACATCCTGCTGGGGCAGCAGGAAATATTTCACGTAAGGGGCACTCTTTAAGGTGAGCTTTGGAAAGTACAGAGGGTGATTCAGGTGAATATAACAGATTAAACAATGGTGCCAAGATGTTAAGGATTGGTCTGCATGAACACATCTAGAGAGGTGGGGAAATGGGAAGCTACAAATGGGAGCTACACTTGGAGATTATTTTTCTAAGACTCTTCCAGGGGTATCGAACCACTTTTCCGCTGCACACTGGAAGAATAAGAGTTGTCTTGGGCCACATGTTAAATGCACAAACATTAATGAAAGTTGATAAGCTAAAAAAAAAAAAAAAAAAAAAGGTCTGTGCATACTTTTTGTGATGTCTGACATCACAGATAAGCAAAAAAAGTCTTTATAAAATCAGTATGCACCTGGCGGGCAGCAGGTTGGACACCCGTGTTAGACCCAAGAGCATCCAAACGATGAAACTTTTCAAAAAATATCTGTTAACGGACCACCCTTAAAAAAAAAAAATCCCAGCATTAAAATAGTCCAAGAATGATTTGCTGTACTGGTTAATTCATGATGCATAATTCATGACTGTTCATATGTTTTATAACATTTTATAGCATTAAAAGATAAGCAAGCTAAAATGCTTTTTTCCCCCAGTATACCTCAAGTCTGGAAGTGTTAATGTTGAACAGACCAAGTCTTAGACTCGATGAAATGTTTTCTACTCTACTTTCCTCTCGTTTTATTCTCTAAAAACTGGAGATAGCTAGGGCAGGTATTATTATTACCATTTGGGAGGTCATACATCAATCCTTGTATAACCCGCAGCACTGAATAGGTGCTAGAAAAGGAATATTTACTTCATTCACAAGAGAGCAGAGAAGCGGGGGAAAAGTGTCCTGGTTCACCACTGACACAGAACACAGGCCTGCAAACCTCAGAATCAGGCTTCTTTTTTCTCTGCCATTTTCATCTACTTGGCTTTCTTTTTCATTGACTCACTGAAACGATGCTCCAATTGTCCCAGGGAAGCCAGGCCTTTCATTTAAAGCAGCTCCCATCAGTGCTTCAGTATGAGGGTAGGTTTTGCCCACACCCCGGTGAAAAGCAGATCTGGGTACCAAGAGGGCATCCCAGACAATGCCAAGAACACCTCTCCTCAATCATGGGCCAGTAAGTAACTGCTCTCAAGTTCCAATCTCCCGTCTCCCAATCCGGACAGGTGGGTCCTCTCACTCTTTTTCTCTGTTGGAGGACATTTCCCACTGTTGTTTGTGATAGAAAGATTAGATGGAGAACAACAGGAGAAAAATGAGAATTCTTTCTTTCCTGATGGAAAGCTTCCCCATCTTTTGGGGGCCAGGACTCTGTAGTATAATCCGAATTAAGAACAGAATTAATCCAAATTCCTATATGGGTCTGTCATGGGGGTGACGCTATTGTAGCCTCCTTCCCTTCCCCCCCTCCCAAGAAAATATATTCTGCTGCTATTTTAGGTTGACTAGGAATGGAAGATACATTTACTTTTCTTCAAAGAAAATCCTTGAATGTCATGTATTTTTTTTTATTATAAAAGTAAGGAGTGCTTATACTATTTGGAAAATAGAAAATTGTTTAAACCCAAATATACAACAGCCACAGTCCTACTACTCAGAGAGAATTACTGTTAGCTTTTTGATATCTCTTGTCTGTTCTAATCATTTTTATATCCATACATTTACCTGACAGAGGTTTAAATAGATAGATAAATAGGCAGGTGTGTATGTGTGGGGGGTGGCTGATGGGTGTTGGCTGAGTACAGAATTTTAAGGAAACTTGACAGAAGTTCTTAAAGTCCATGGTCATAAAGTAGAGTAAAATACTGGTAAAAAAAAGGAAAAAGTCCCGTGTCGAGTCAAGCTGGCAGGAGCTAAGTGGGTAAAGGAGCTCTAAGGAAGCAGTTAGAACAGCACATAGAACAGAGCACTTCTATTAATGGTTCACCAAATCACTATTACTATTATTTAGCCACGCTATAATTCCATTAAGATAATAAGTGGCACTAGAAATGAAGCCATTAGTAAAGAAAATTAGTTCTGTAGTATTTCATTAAGACGAAATTGGCTAAGCATTCTATATTGTCCAGAAGGTTCTGGGAGACTTAAGAGTAATCTCTGATCTGAAATAACTAGAACAAGCCAACATGTGATCTCTTTTCTTTAAAAGTTCTGCTTTCTCAGACCAGTGAGTAAGATGCCAGTGGGTACAGAGGACTCATAGATGGTAGAGACAGGAATTCAGTCGTTCAAGCTGACATTAAAACTGGCATTTTCATTATGCCAGTTGGCCTGGTGAAGACTATGCAAAATCTTCTATTAAAACAAACACATTAAACAAACCTCTTTAGCTTCTTTTTTTTCACTCCTTTTCATCCATAAACAGGCACATGGTCACACAGACATGTACACCCCTCAGATTTGGTGACCAGCCATCCCAGTTTGCCCAGGACTCTCCCATGTTAGCAATCAAAGTCCCATGTCCCAGAAGACCCCTGAGGCCTGGAAAAAAAATGACACCCTTCTTCATCTCACTCCAGGATATGCCAACTACGACCCTCTACTTCCTGCCAAACTTAGGACACTGTACCCCTGTGGCATTCAATTTAGATAAACACAGAAACATTTTAGAATAAGCACTTCTAACACTAAGAAACGTGGAGAATTCTTTCCTCCAGAGGGGCTTTTTACAATGGCATATTATCTGCTGCCATTGCTAATAAAACCTCCCCAAGATCAGAAACTCCGAGCAAACCCAACTTCACCAGGTTTCCCATAAATTAACACGGCGGCTTCAGTTGTGTCATTCCAGTCTTAATGTAAGACGTTCAGAGGCTGCACCGTCTTGGGAAACAGCTGACCTCGCTTACTGCCACGTTAACCCTGGGGAGCAATTCCTTCCCTTTTCCTCCACTATGAGTGAATATTAAGTAGGAAACTCTGCCTTTGTGTGTTTATTTATCTCTGGGAGTGGTGAGAATAGAGGGCGCTCTCATTAACCCAGTCCTTATACTGGGTACGGGTGGTGGGAAACGAGACTTTCACTTTGATGTTACCCCCCTCGCCACCCCTCTCTGATGCAAACTTATTTATAATGGGCACACTCTTCAAGATGCTAACGTCAGCGACCACACTAAAGGGTTACAGGGGTGGGAGATAAAATCTGCAAAGCCAAACGTGCCCTTTTTATCTCTGAAAACATTCCCATTGGAAGAGAGTCTATATTTGCCCAGGATTATAACGATAATTCTGTGGCCTGAGATGCAAGGCCAGGGAAGCAGGACCCAATGTAATCTTTAATTCCATCAGATGGAGCCTAAGACAGGAGAGAAGGCTCAACCTGGAAGCTCACAGCAGAAGTTAACAGAATGTAAAATTAGGACAAAATGCAGCAGCCTGCCAAGAAAACCTAGATTTTCAAAACACAAAGATATTTGGAAGCAAAGTTTTTCAGGAACAAAAATGACTATTTACTCAATAGCCCACCCTACTGAATTTGGCATATAATTTGATATATACCAAATTTTGCTAGCACTCCATCTAAAGCAGGGGTGTCCAACTGCGGCTGGTGGACACATGCCAATTTTGTGAAGACTTTTTTTTTTTTTTGCTTTTCTGTGTATTATGAAAAGTATGCACAGACCCTTTCTTTGCTAAGCAGCTTTCGTTTGGGTCTGTGTATTTACTGTGTGGCCCAAGACTGACTCTGCCCATGGACAGCTAGGGGGGATAAAAGGTTGGACACCCCTGAATGAAAAGGCAAAACAGGCCTGCCTGGGGAGACAGAGGGAGCCAAGGATGGGGCAGTGGCAGACAGGAAAATCTATGTGATTTCTCTTGGCAAAACACCAAGCACAGAATCTCAACTGAAGTCCTGACTTCTCTCTCCTCTGCTACCCTCCTGAAACAGAGAGGGCCATGTGAAGGTGGCCTCTCCTCCCTGTTGAGGATCCAGGACTGCTTTCCGCCCAGAACAACGGCTGCTGGGCTGCGGGCAGCCTGTCCCATCTCCTTCCCGCTCTTCCTCTGCCCTCACCTTAGCAGCACACCATTGATGCAGAGAATTCATCACCTGATGTGACAGCCCAAGCGAGCCTGGCACTAAGAAACTCTCATTTGCAACCCAGAAATACGCTGAGGTGCCACAAACTGGCTGATGTCAGCATCGCATGGAGCTGGATCTGCATACGGGCCAGATGCCATTACCAGAAATGCCTTGAGCGTGGGTGAGGAAGTGCACGTGCTCCGGGCCCTCAATCACCCAGGCACTGGTGGGGCCAGCCAGGAAGAAAAACAAAGAAACACCAAGGCATCCTCTCTCCTTGCCATGCAAACACGCACTTGTGCACACACACGTCGGCTCTCACAGTAGAGGTCACACCGCAGATTGACCATTTCTCTGTCACAGTAGAAGAACAATGTTTTCCTAATATGCTCAACACTTTCCCAAGATTACACGGAGAACATTTACCAAGCAAGAGTTGCTCTGGGATGAAAAGATGTTATTGGAAAGTCCCCTTGGGGACATCAAAGGATTCACAATCACCCTGGAGGATATTCCCATGGTAAATAGATCCCTGCCCAGTCTGGCACCCCTCCAGTCCTACTTCTAGCTGCCACTAGAATCATCTTTCAAAAATGTAACTGTGATCATGTCACCTCCCTATTTAAACTTTCACTAGCTTCCCATTGACCTCAAGATGAAGTTCCACATACTGAGCAGGTCTACAACGTTCTTGACCTTGCTTACTCCCCAACCCAATGCTTGTATTTTATACTTCAACCATATCAGGCTACTTAGAAATTTCCACAACAGAGCAGCTACCTCGTGCCTGCTTCTTTCCCCTCGAGTACTGTGCCCTCATTCATCCAGTTATGTCCTACTTACTACCCCTTGGCTGATTTTGAACTGAGCTTCAGTGTCCTTATACCTCCAACCTGTCCCCTGACCATGTCTCTTCCTCCTGCAGGGCCCCCAGCTCTCTACCCAGTGCTGTGTCTGTTCCTTCATAGGTGTGCCTCACCCACCTGTCGGTAAGAGAAGGACTGTGGGGTTTATCTTTGATTCCAAAAAGTGCCTACTACAGTGCCTAACACATCACAGATTTTGATAAATCCCTCCTGGAGAGGCACAGGAGGAAGCAAACACTTAGTGGCACCAAGACATCCATCCTCCATCGTAGGCATGGAGAGATAAATGGTGTCTGATCCCCGATTTCTACAGTTCAGTCTGACTATGTGTAAAACACCTAGAAAATATGCAAAAGCCAGCAGAAACAGTGCCTAGTTTCTGGTAACTGAAACTCAGGCATTGAACTTCATAGCTTATCCCAAACACGTAACTATGATTACTATTTAAACTGTTCTGTTTGGACTTTAAGGAAAGAAGCTGAGAAAGACACTGGATCCTGCCTGCCGCAGGGCGACAACTTAGTGCACCATCTCAATGAGGAGTGTCCTCCAGAAGGGTACAGAGAAGGAAGACATGGTCCTGCATCCGGAACAGGCTCCAGGTCACCACCTCAGGCACAGTGGGAAGTGCAAACACGCAGAACAGATGGAGTCCCCTACCGGCCTGTTGAACCTTTGACCCCCTTATCTTGTCTCTCTCCAGTGTGAGATCCACACACAGATTCACCTTCCACCTTAGGATCTGGGAACAACGTTGCCAGATAAAACATAGAATGCTCAGACTTGAATTTTGGCAAAATAACAAAAAATAGATAAATAAAGAGAGGAGCAAGGAGAAGCCTGTTGAAGGGCTATGAAGAGGGCAGCGCCTGTGGCTCAGTGAGTAGGTAGCTGACCCCATATACCTAGGGTGGTGGGTTCTAACCTGGCCCTGACCAAACTGTAACAATAAAAAATAGCTGGGCATTGTAGTGGGCATCTGTAGTCCCAGCTACTTGGTAGACTGAGGCAAGAGAATCACCTAAGCCCAGGAGCTGGAGGTTGCTGTAAGCTGTGATGCTACAGCACTACTGACGGCGACAAAGTAAGCCTCTGTCTCTGAAAAAAAAAAAAAAAAAAGAAAGAAAGAAAGGCCATGAAGAACTCCACAGAGGCCAGAAAGGATGGAACAGTGAACAGTGGTGAGTGAACCAAGATGGCGCAGGCAAAGGATCATGTTTGACACAGCTGCTGCTCAAACACTTGTATTGACTGGGTGGAGAAATGAACAGCGAGGACCTCCCTGGGCTGCCTGGCTGCCAGTGTCCATCATAACTGCACAGTTGTGAGAGGCCATTATAGGTAAGTCTCTTACTCTGGATCACAAATATATAATAGCACATAGACCTAGTGCACTCTTAATCCTACTTCTCAGGAGAGGAAACTAGAACTCAGAAACCAACACTTGCCAAACTCTGTCCTCATTACATGTCGCTGCCTTTTGGCCATTTCAGGTTCCAAAAGCGAGGCTGTGTGACAGTTTGTGGGTGCTACAAGCAGAACATGGCCACCCCAGAAGCTCGTGGCCAAAGGCAGATGAACTCATGCCCTTCGGTTCCCCTTTAGGGAGCCTTTGTGTTGTTAGATATTAGAACATATGAACCACAACACTGACCTCAGAAAATCCAAAGCATTCTAACACATGCTGCCACTGAACCACAACCCACTTCATTAAAGTTGGTTTTGGACAAGACCAACTCTACTCCTCCGGGTTATATTTCTAAGGCACTAGCATGGGTGGTACCATCTTGTCAGTTAATATTGTTTACCATACATTGGTGGAGCTCTGGTCTAAGACTTGTGAAATAAGATGGTAACTGTGATCCATGTTCAGTTGTTAAGAATATAGACTCTCTTATTACGAGCTACTACCTCAAATTTTATCTTGCATGCATGTACTGGGGTGCTCACTCAAAACCCATTTGCAAGACCTTATTGATTGCACCACTATCATGTGTGCACACCTGCCAGGGTCCTAACCCTGCAGTACTGGAGCACATTTGTAAAGCAGCTCAGAGATCAAGATTACTTTAGCTCCTCCTTAGCTCTATTCTTTTTCCATAAATCTGTTGTGAAGACCCAAAATGAATACTGCCGTTTAAAGCATCTGAACACAGAGGATGGTTTTAGTTGAGCATCTTTGTAGCTCACACAGGATATGAGCTTGTGTAGATTTCTAGGCATGGGGTTAGAGCTGCTTTCTCATTTCTGTTAAAAGTACTAACAGAACAGTTATTCATAATGTTTCCATGTCCCACAGACTTATGGGGTCTGCAGGCTGAACGTAAGAAAGAAGGGTACAACTTAAAGTTCATTTTAATTTAACTTTTCAAAGGTTATCCTCATCTCCTGGCAAAGAAAAGTAGCTCAGCTTGAATCAGCTAAATGGAGGTGTCTTGGTGTAGAGAACTCTATTTATACCTGAATAAACATCGCTGTGCTCACAACTGCACACACCAAAAACACAAACACACATATGTACATGAACACAAGATTTAAAAACAGGCATAACTTCAACATATTTCACGTTTGCACGTACCTGTAGCACCTATAGAATGCACATGGACACACACCCCACACACAGATGCAGCTTCTGCTGGAAAAGAGTAGCTATACACGATAACAGACAATTACGTTTACTCACAAAGTCAACCTAGAGGATTTAAACAAAGGGTATTTTTTTTTTTTACTCTCAATATAAATTATCTGATTGGCTGACTCTATAACAGCCCTGAATTCTTCATTTTATAACCGTTTATTTTGCTTTGGCTCTGTTGACAAAGCTATTATTAATAAGGGTACACACACAGAGGCTATACACACATCTTCCCAATGCGGTGGCTGCACTTGGAACACAGACACAGCCAGCAGGCATGAACGTGCCCTGGTAGGGTAAATCTAAGGGCTATTTACCACGATACAGGAAGCTAAACTCCTTCCACTTTTCTGACCATCCGAGAGACAGCAATTACCCCAGATTATCAGACCAACAATGACATGCCACGTAAAGACAGACACTGAGCCAACTCCACATCCCAAAGACTGGCATATTCAAGTACACTTAGGACATTAATAGCAATTTACGTGCCATCACTGAGACAAAGCCACAAAGGCTCCGTTGGCAGCCTCTTATTTTGAAGCCTATTATTTGTGGGAGTTACAGGCTATAATCACAACAGAAACTTTCAAAACCCTTATCTTCCGTGACGCACCAAATCTATTTCAGAGCCATAATTGCTATGTCACCGGAGAGTTTGCTGCTTAATGCACTCAAATGCCATTTAGTGTTTGCAGGGTCATTACAGCTAACAGAAGGGTAGGGGGAGATATGGTGGGAGGCTGGGGCGGGATGCAGACAGAGAATGTTGAGGAGAATGTGTTAGGATGGGGTGCTCGCCTCCACTGTGTCTAATTTACTTATGGGAGGCTATTGTTGTTTTAAAAATTCTATCTACTGATGCAACAAAAACAAGAGCTTGAAAACAATCTATGTACTCAAGAATTCTGAATTCATTTAACGCTATCCTAGAACTATTCAGAGGATGCTGGGGGGGGGGTGCCCCTCTTTCATTCCGGGATTCTTATCAAAGTATAAGGTGGTTCAATTCTTTAATTTTTTAAATACGTTTCTTTTGAATTGTGCTAGAAATCCCTGCAGTAGAAATCTGCAGTACTATGGGCTCAGAAATATGAAATGGATCGTCTGGGCATAAGATGCTACAGAATCAAAAGGAGAGAGAGCACGATGGTGAGATGTCCAAGTTCAGTAACTTAGAAGAACATGCTACCTTATAGACAGATGGTAAGAGGAGAAGCAAGGAGACTGATAGGACATTCGAAATAAGACAAAACATCTAGTCATTCAAATGACATTTCCTTGACCTCAGTCTAGTTTAGGTCATAAAAAAACTTTATATATATATATATATAATTTCTCCAACATAGCTATAAACTAGGCAAGGACTTATTTATTTGGCTTAGGCTAATACTTGGCACAGAGTGAGTCTTTGAAGAAACTTCCGATTGAGTAACATGTCTCTAGAGTCTTCTAGAAAATCTTAGGTTCTATTTTACGAGCCTAAGTTTTTAACTGATCAAAAATAAGATTTGAGGATTAAATTTTTTTTTTCTAACATCACTACCAGCATCACATACAGCTCCGCCTCTAGTTTTCCTGGGATAACAATGCAGCTTTCACTCTATGAACTCTGTGGAAATAGACAGAGGGGACTTGGGGCCTTATTTCACGTGAGTCCTCCTCCATTCAGAAACAGAATTTTCGCTAGTTTTTAAATGTTGGCCAAGTATGGAAGCATTAATACCCTTATGATGTAGGAGTTCTTAGAAATCAGTAAGGAAAAAATGGACATTTCAAGAATACCTAGGGAAGGACAATAAACATACACAAAACGTCCAGTCTCACTAGGAACCCAGAAGATACAAATTAAAATAAGTATGAGACATGCCTTTATAATTTGATAATTGACAGAGATTAAAAAATTATTATGACACTACTGTTGAAAGGGGTGGAGAAATGGAAATCACTATAAACTGCTAATGGGAACCATAAATCAATAGAGATTTCCAGGAGAAAATTTAAAATGAATCACAAAGATTTTAGACCTGTTCATACTCTTTGATCTAATAATTCTATTTCTAAAAATTCATCCAAGGAAGTAATAGAAAATACGAATTTTCTATAATAGAAAATACTAAATGTTCGATAATTGGAGCTGACCACTGTATTATTAATAATAGTAAAAAAATAAAGCCACAGAAAACAGCTTAAATGTTCCACAGTACAGATCGATTAAATAAATTATGGACTTTCCCTATAACAGGTTTCTATGCAGTTATTTAAAGTTATGTTTGAGAAGAATGTTTAATGATATGGAAAATATTCATAACATATTTTTAGTAAAATAAGTAGGTTATAAAATGATATGTAACTTTTCTAACACCTCCCCACACACTCACAAAACACACACTTAAACACAACACTAGGAGGCTTTAAAGAGTACAAAGTTAGCAATTAATTTTCATCTGTGTGCTTTTCTTGCATTCTCCAAGTTTTCTACATTAAACATTTTAATCAGATAAAAAGTAAAAGTAAAATTTAAATAAAGCATCTGAGCAAGGTCCATATCTGACTTAAGTCTTCCTTTTTTATGGCCAGAGCTCACTGGAGAAGAGAAGCCAGTGAAATCTGTGGCCAAATACAGGTCTCACCGAGAAAGGCTGAGGAAATGGGGACTCTATGCCTTAGAGTAGAGAAAGTTAGCAAGTGATTTCATTAGCCTCTTCAAAATACAGCAAATTACCTGTGCAGAGTTCCCTTTCCTTGAAAAACAGGGCCAATGGAAATAACTCAACAGAGGAATCAGCTTGGACAAAAGGGAGAGCTGCTCCAGAACGGGCATGGGGGCTCCTTTTCATTTTCTCTGCCGTGATGCCCAACAAAATTACTGGTTAATAATAGATCCCAAGAAAAAGGAGTCAACCAATGAAGTGCGGATCAAGCTCAAGGCCATGGAGACAATATGTCCCCAAAGAAAAGTAGGGGGAAGAGAAAAACCAGCAACTGTTATCTGGACGCTGAATCTATAAGCCATGACAGTGTTCAGGTCTGAGTCGGTGGAGATCACAGGGGACAAAGTCTAAAGAAGTCGGAGGTAAAAGATGGGTTCTGGGCTTCACTAAATGGTAAGAAAAAGAACAAAAAAGCCACTGTCTTAGGAGAGAGATCTCTGAACGACAGAAATACAAAAATACATCTACTTGTGGGGGTTTCAGGCAGACAGAAAAATCCAGTCCCAATAGTCTGGATGCTACAGACAAACAAAAACCTACCTCAAACGCATTGACACCAGGTTCAACCAGCCTCACTTGAAAAAGCACTCATTAAACACCTACTATCCTACTATGCGCCTGGCCTCAGTTGAGGGGTGGGATACAAAACCACAATCCTTCTCTTCAGCAAGGTCCAGTACTGAATGGGCAAGTACTTGCAAGAGAAGACCGGCCTGAGCCCAGTCATGTGGGATGGGCTGGGTCACAGATGGGAGCCCGCTGTCACAGGTGCTGGGCTGTGGATTCTAGGGACTCGGAAGAGTCCTACTGAGAGTCTACTGAGGACTGCCTCTAGGGAAAGTCAATCTCACTATGACAAGAGAGTTGGAAAACACACAGGAACTGGTCTAGAGAGGAAGTAAAAGGAGGTGCCAGGCCACATAGTGGTGCGTTTTCATGGGAAAAATCATGGCATTAGATTAGGAATGACAATGGACATGTGCACGTCTACTGAAAGCTGGCCTTCAGACTTTGGTTTGCTCATTGTTGTGGTCTGATGCCTGTTTTCCCCCATCTGAACATTTTTATTTTTGTTTATATTAAAAAATGGGATCACACCCACGGTGCATCTTACAAGGGTACATGTGAAATTTACTTGGTGTAGAATATAAACATCTTAACACAATAACTAAGAAAATGCCATGATGGCTGTGTAGACCAGTCTGATGAAAGCATTTCAAATTGTGAGTAAAACTAGCACATTGTACCCCATGATTGTATTAATGTACACAGCTATGACTTAATAAAAAAATCCTAATTATTTTAATAAACTTGAATTAAATAAGTTAATGCACATAAACTGCTTAACATATAAAAAGAAGTCCATGTTAGATATTAATATAATTATTAAGTGTCATTTTAGCCTGCAAATTTTCTATCCTTATTGTTTTTTAATTGTTCTTTAAATTTCTGCTTTAAACCACTTCCTTATTTTATTACTCGATCTTTTCGTTGATCGTTGTGTCTTCTGAGCTGATACTGTTTTAACTGCTCTTCCTAACTTACTGTTTCCACTACTCTCCTTAGTACTTGTGTGTCTTACTTGCCTGTGTCCTTTTTAACCTTCATTTGTCCGTTTTACACGTAATTTTATAACACTCCTGTTGATATTATCCTTCCATCGCTTTGTAGTCGATTAGTAAATTCTTGAATTTTTGTTACTATCTTTTCTTTTTGATTTTTCTAATTTCATTCATATCATCCTTGTACCTATTGCATCAATTCTTTTAACTGATTAAAAAATTCTACCTCTACTTATATGTCACACCTAGATTCCTAGAACGGTCTTGCTTCTATTACAATAAACCCCTGAGTGTCTCTATGAAGAGACACTGGATCTAAAATCTTGCTCTGTGTGTCACTAGCCAAGCTGGCCAACCAGGTATGACACAATAGAGGTGCAGAGTGGGCTCTATCCATGAAAGGACTTATATACATAATTGTACTTGTATACATAATTAATTTTAAGAAAGGAATTGACCAGTCTCAATTCTTCTACATGGCACCCCGAGAGGATATACAACAGAATATTTGTGACTAGGTAGGTCCTCAGAGTTCTTTCCCCTATCATCCGGGCTCAAAAATTACCAGGCAACATAACAAATTCTCTTACTATAAGGTTTTGGCCAACTCCCTTTACTCGGCATAAGGGCTACAGGTCAAGGGTCCACCTAAAGGGAAAAGAATAGCGGCTTTGGAGTTGGATCTGGGTCCATATCCTAGCATAGTCCCTTGCTGGCTATTTGGTCTTGGGGAAGTATTTGACCATTCTGAGTCTCAGTTTTCTTATCCAAAAAATGAAGATGATAATGTTTATAAAGATATTCAACTCTAGCGGGGGCCGCAGTAAATGTAAGATAGTATTCTTAGTATGGATATTGGAGAAGGTTCAAATTCTCTCAGGAACTTTAAGCATGTAATTAGTTGTGCTTTTTCCCGTTTATCCCTCTAGAAAAAGCACAGAGCTCTCAGTACTTCTGGGGAGTCTCTCCAGAACCCCTTCACGCTGCTGAAAGAAGGGATTCAGGGTTCCCCCATTAAGGGCCTCCTCCTTATTTTATTTCATTATTTTATTTTATTTTTATTTTGACAGAATTTTACTTTGTCACCCTCGGTAGAGTGTCATGGAATCACAGTTCAGAGCAACCTTCAACTCCGGGGCTCAAGCCATTCTCTTGCCTCAGCCTCCCTAGTACTACCTGGGACTACAGGTGCCTGCCACAACACCCGGCTATTTTTTATTTGTTTGTTTATTTAGCAGGTCTGGGCTGGGTTTGCACCTACCAGCCCCAGAGCATGTGGCCAGAGCCCTAACCACTGAGCTAGAGCCTCCTCATCTTAAACAGGGTATTCTCTGTGTAAGGCTCAGATGAGGATGGGCTTCCACATGTTCAGGAGAGACCACTCTCCTTACGAGGAAGAAAGTAGAATTTTAAGCAGTTGGGTGACTTTTAAAAAGCAAAATAGTTCATACTGGGGAGAGACATCAGAAAATGAACTCGACTTCAACTAAGGGACGCTAGGGGGAAAGGGGGAGAAATAGTAAAAGGTAAATGGAGGGAAATGTAATATCTTTTCTTTCTTTTTTTTTTTTTTTGCAGTTTTTGGCTGGGACTGGGTTTGAACACGCCACCCCTGGTATATGGGGCTGGTGCCCTACTCCTTTGAGCTACAGACACCACCCCGGAAATGTAATATCTTACAAGTGAGGAAATCATATTATAATTTAATTTTCTAATATGAGTTTGTTTTTGTTATTTTTAAAAAGATTTTTTATTGAAAAAGGAATATAAGCCCCTTTTAAAGCAGGTACATCAGTGCAGAACCCAAGGCAAGTGTGGACTAAACCAGCAAATCTGATTTAAAATGTTCTTTCTAGCAGTGCTTGGCTACAAAATATACTGAGGGGGTGAGAAGTTAGGAGTAGGAGTGGGAGGGGAGCCTCAGACTGGAAGAGAACAGACAATTTTATGGATAACTTTGGGCTCTGTCCTTTCTTTTCTTTATTATTTGTTTTGTAACTATGAGAATGGGGTAGATACAAGAAAATCAAGGGCAGTAAATTTATATACAAGTGTGTTACATTTGCAAAACTCAGAGAATGAACTCTCGTTAATGACAGTAGTAGTATTTATGTAGAGGAAAAGGTACTGCTGTCTGCTATTTGCTTTGAAATGCATGAAAAAAAAAAAAAACCCAAGATAAATAGAAGGATGCTGATAGACACAGGGAAGCCAGAGAGTTAAATATTAATGATAGAAGCTAGGTGGTGGGTATACTGGTTTCCCTGTAAAATTCTTTCAAGTTTTCCACGGGTTTGAAAAATTTCAAAATAAAATGTTGATTTTTTTTTTAAAAAGGTAGTATCTTTAAAGCAAAGAAAGCAAGGTAAGCCCTAGATAGCATTTAAAGACATCAGATATTAGAGCAGAGGTTGTAAAACTTAATGTGCTTAAAAGTTACCAGGGGATGTAGTCAAATCACAGCATCTGATAAATAGGCCTGGGTGGGGCCTGAGATTCTGTGTGACTCTCAGGCTCCCTGGTGATGCTGTTGATCTGCAGGCCACACTGTGAATGGACTAGTAGGAAAGAACAGCCAAGCAGAGGCTGTGGGCAAGGGCTTAGGTCACTTGGGAGACCTGAAACAGACCTTGAACCTCCTGAAAGCCCCAGAGGGTTTAGGCTTTAAACACAAAGGTTCAAGATGAGTTCAAAGACATGTCCTGCTTAGGCTTGAAAAATTATTGGGTTAGATGAATTAGTGGCTGACAGAGAAAAAAATTACTACAAATAGAACCAGAATAAATGTAGGTATTTCTATATTTATATTTAAGTCTTCTTCTATGTTATTTCATTGTTTAGAGCAAATTATTATGCTAATCTCAGTTAACGTCTTGTACATGGTTATTTTGTAATAAAGCCTTCTATTTATTTCTGGAAAGGCTTACTTAAGCATAAAGTACAGCTCCCCGCGTTTTGTGTTAGGGTGTCTGCTCTCTTCTCACAGCAGGGTCACATCTCTGATACCCTCATCCCATTTCTGATGGCTCCCAAACAACTCTCAAGGCACCTAGAACTTCACTGTCCAACAAAATAGCTACCAGAGCCAAGTAGCTATTTAAATTGTCAATAATTAACATCAAGTAAGTTAAAAATCCTTTTTTTTGGGGGGCGGGGGTCACACTAGCCACATTTCAAGTGCTTAACAGCCATGTGTTGCTCATGGTTAACTTTTTGTTTGTTTGTTTGTTTGTCGCTTTTTTTGAGACAGAGTCTTACTCTGTTGTCCTGCCGATTGCCATGGCATCATAGCTCACAGCAACCTCAAACTCTCGGGCTCATGTGATCCATTTGCCTCAGCATCCCAAGTAGCTGAGACTACAGGTGCCTGTGACAACACCCAGCTAGTTTTTCTATTTTTAGTAGAGACAAGGTCTAGCTCAGGCTGGTCTCAAACTCCTGAACTCAAGTGATCCACAGGCCTTGGTTTCCCAGAGTGCTAGGATTACAGGTGTGAGCCACTGAGCCCAGCCTTAACTTCTGACAGTGCTGAAGTGGAACATTTCTAGCAATGCAAAAACTTATACTGAATAGCATGGCTCTAGAAGGAAACAATAGCTTTTGCTAGAGTCACAATATCTGTAAGAGAATGGCAGTATCTATGACATATCTAAGAAATTCACATACAACAGGACTTCCATGGTAGACCAGCTACCTATACTGACCACCTCCTTAAGTTGACCTAATTTTCATAGACTGGACATGTACCACATATCCTCAATGGAAGTTTCTTATATTGACCATAGAACTATGAAATATATATGTGTGTGCATATGTGTATATGTAGTAAGTACCCCTTATAACGATCATTTCCAAAATTAAAAAAAAATTTACTATTACGTTGATTATACAGGGTGGTATAGTTCTTCCCTTTCAGAGAATTAGAGGACTAACCCAGATAATTCTCATTTCTTTTAGCTTGCAGTGATTTTATGAAATGTAAAAACTGTCCTATTTATGTTTGTATTCATGGAGCTGGATATTAGAAGGATCTCAAAAAACATTTGTTAAATTTGTAAAACGTTTTTTAAAAAAACATTTGCTTTATTCATTTGCTTATTCTGTCAAATTGCAACAAAAAATGAGTTCTAAATATATAACATTTAGAAATGTGCAAAAGAATTTTTCCAAAGTGATTGGAAATCAGCCAGATTGACCATTTTTTCCTTAATTATCAAATTTTAAAATAACAACAGGAGATTCTAAGAAAGAAGTCTAATATTTTATCTGAAACCAAGCTTGTCTATAAACATAGAACTCTTTCTTAAAAGGCAAGAAGGAGCAATGGCTAGGCTAAACAAGAGGATGACCATTTTCAAAAATCAGTGCTAACGTTTCCCACAATTAAACTTAGCCTATTTTATTAATTTGATATTTACTGAAGTCTAGAAGGGCCATGCCACTTCAGGAGTGGTAACCACAAAAACAAACGGCCTTTTGAGGCTGTGATATTTCTTCACAGAGCAGAAAGTTAGGGACAAGTTGAGTCTGGAACAGCTAACCAGATCCTAGCTGAAGGACAAGATGGCTGCAGGGCCAAATGTGAGCCAGCTGGGAAGGATGCTATAAAACACCAATTCTAATGAAAAGATCATGGTACATACTGTCATCTCACAGAAGGAACCTTTCTAAAAACACAATATTCTCTTTTATTTGTAGCTTTGAAGTATCCTGTCTTCTTGCATTTTCTTGAGAATACAATTGTTGGAAGATGCCTTAGACAAAATCCAGCTCTACTATCCTTTTTAGAGTTTAGGAAACTGAATCCTATGGAGGAAAAGTGACTGTCCACAGTCATACAGATGAAGGGAGATGCACACACACACACACACACAATCTAAATGTGATAATGTTTGCTGTGATCGTATCACTAGGTTTAAGATCAATAAGACTTGTGACTAATTCTACAAAGAATTTAGAAATTTCTACAAAGGAAGCTTTTATTATAGGTCCATGGCATATCTGTTTGGGTAGGGGCAGTATCTTTTTCAAACTATTGCTGCATGGTCCTGAATTCCTCTCCTCTGCCATATAATTTAATTTCAAATTCCCTCCAAGATTCAGAGTTGGTCAGTTCCCTCATCCTGATTTTCTAAGAACAGGAAATCCAATCACACACAAACTACTCAATGAGACTGAAAAGGAAAATATGGCCTGACAGGCATCAGAGTTTTGTTTCATCTCCAGTAAGAAGTTTCTCCAACCTGAGTTGGATGTAACCTGACGTAGCCTCATTCCCAAGGTCAAAAATGCTTATGTTTATTGAATGTGTGGATGAAGGAGTGAATGAATGAATGAATACATGAATAAGCCATTGAATTATCTGACATCGCTTGTTTTCTGCACTTCTAAGGGCTTTCACTAAGTAGCTGGGGAAAACAGTTGAACTGCATGTGAAATCAAATACTGGGATTTTCTTTGCTTACATAATTACTGTGGGCTGAAATAAAATGCTTTTCTAGTCTCAGATCCTGAATTGGTATGGTGCTAGGTTTAAAGGTCTTAGAATGTGAGAAGCAAAGGCACTCACTCTGTTTCCCTTTGGTTCTGTGCATCAGGCTGTAGACTTTCCCAAGAAGGGAGTCTATTGGGTCTATTCCTATTGCCTCAAACTTACCAGATGTCCACCATGTTAAGATCCCTCAATTCTCCCTACTCTCTTTACCCTTACAGCCTGGGGCTATTCGTTGGTGCCTGACCCCCACACCAGAAGGTACCCAAAGACAACCAGCTGGAAGCTCTTCAAAATCCCAGTTCAACTTGGTAAAATAAAAGAGTTAATACTTTTTATAGTTAAAATGAGTTTTTAAAGATTTGCATATGAATTTTAATTATCACTCTCACTTCCCAGTCCTCCGATTCCACATGTGGCAACATCTTATTAATATATCCTTTAAGTGGAGGAGGTCTCCCAGAAGTAGTTAAGGAAAAAAATTGAAATTCTGGCATGTGGCCAACTGTTACTAAGTCACCCCTGTGATGTCCAAATGTCTGACATGCATTCGCTTAAATAGGAGGCTATTTTTGGCCTAATAGCTTACAGTCTATTTACTTACTTTGTAAAATTTTTTCCCCTCTCACCTGATGTGGGAGAAAAGCAAAGCAAAACAAAAATACCTATATTATGGTTTATAAAAATACAATTTTGATCTCTGGTTTGTCCACCACTATATGATCACAGTGATAAACTGATGTTAATGACTGGGCTGCCTTTACAGAGATAGCACTCATACTTTGGGTGGAAATGGGTAACATTCCCATTTTCACCAAAACTACTGAGTAAGAAAAACCTATAGGGATACCTACTTACATGTAAGACTGGCTGGAGTGAATTCATTACTTTAACTTAGCATTTTACAATTAAAAATAAATTGTTTCACCCTAAAGAATAATGCTTTCTGCTATCACAAAATTCAAGAATTCAAAGACAAAAGTTTGTGTAGTAAGAGCGTCTTTTCCTCTCCATTTGGATTTCAGGATAGAATGTTAGGGAGATATAAAAAAGAGCAGAGTGGGTTAGAAAGTCTAGAAGACAATAGCTCTAAAGAAAGAAGTTTGGGGGGTTTCCACACTTTAGGGTGGTGTCACTTGAGCTAACACTAAGAATCAAAGATCATAAGTGTAGAACTCTAGAATTATCAAACTGAAAGAGACTTTCAAGCTTTCTTATCTGGTGAATTTTACAAATGAAGCAACAAACAGAGAGAGGTGAGGAGACTCCTCAAAAGAAGGATCCACCTTGCACTGGGTTGTCCTGGGAGGTTCCAGTGAGGAACCTAAAAGAGCAGTGAGAGTCCCAGTAGGAAGAGTGTCACACAATGTATTGTTAGATGGATGGCTATCCAGCAAACAGGTATTCCTTCACAACAGTGGTTCTGAACCTTCCTAATACCGCACTATATTTTCATTGTTAAAAAGGGGTCGCGACCCACAGGCTGAGAACGGCTACTTTACAAGAGAGTTAAGTGTGATTTTGACATAGGCTGGGATGCAGAAGCCAGAAGGAAGGACATATGTGTAGATGATGTACCTGAGTGTCCATGGGGGAAGGGACACAGCCAGGGGCAGGGGAGCTGACCACACTGAGGGGAAGGTACACGGCCAGGGGTAGGGGAGCTGACCACGCTGAGGGGAAGGTACACGGCCAGGGGCTGGGGAGCTGACCACGCTGAGGGGAAGGCACACGGCCAGGGGCAGGTGAGCTGACCACACTGAATGGCATCTGGAGTATACTTCCATGATGGGAGGACGAGGAGGAAGGACAGGTATGTTGAAATCAGACATGGAAGACCCTCAGTGTGGGACTCAGGGTTTGAGCTTGCTCGGGTAGGAAACAGGAGTCACTGATGATTTCTGAGCAGGAAATGATAAAATCCAGGAGATGTGTGCGGGAGAGAAGAGGAACTGAAGATAGCAGCAGTGGCTGGGAAGCTATTACAATAGTCTAGTTAATGAACTATTTCTAGCACTAGGATGGTGGCAGTGGGAATGGAAAGGAACAAATGTGATAGCTAAGTGATCTGTAAGTATGTCTGATTGACAGAGAAGTGGAATAATCTCCCTCCATTACTTAGAGCCACTCTAAACCCAGCAAGTATTGCCCGTTGTCATGTGAGAACACAAAGTACTTAAGGAGGTATAATTTAACTCTCACAGTGGCTAAAGAAGGGGGTCTTTAGACCTGGAGAAACACTATATCCATCTCAAAAGCATACCTTTCCATCAGAAGTGGGGGAAAAGTGACAACTGTGTCCTAACCTGTCCTCACTAGGCACTCCCTACTGGGAAAACTGCTCACACAAGAGGAAAAAAAAGGTCAAATTAGAAAGTTATCACTTATAAAATTTCACACTGCATTCACGTGGAATAATTTATGCCTTGCCAAGCCCTTTCCTGCTTATTTTCTCATTTTCCCTAAAGCAGTGCTGGAGGTGTGAAGGGTGAGAATTACTGGCTCTATTTTATAGCAGAGAGACGTGATGTCTGCCTGTGGGGACAAGAGTTACTGGGACTGGTGTCCTGGCTCTTTAGAGGACCCTGGGCTACACCTGGCCATCCTATTGGCTATGTGGTCACTCGGAGGCAAGTGGCCTGAACTTGATGGGATTTAAAATAGACACTGGTTGGATAAGATATGGGGACTGTGAAAACTGAGCCAGGAGAGTGGATAAGGGCTGCCCAGAAAATGTCCTCTACCCAACGAAACATAATCCAGAGCCTGGCTGGGAATTCCACTGCAGCTCGGGTTTAGGGGCTGTTTATTTTTATTCCTTGGCTCCAGCGTTTCATTCCTGTCCTTCCTTGTCTCTTCTTGTCTCTCCTCCCTCCTGCCCTCTCTCTTTCCCTCTCTCTCCTTGGCAGCCACAGTCCTACGCTAACCATGCCCATGACTCGACTCAACATCCAACACCATCATCTACGAATATGTCTCACTATAACTTACTGAGCCTCCTACAGGTGGTAGAATTTAAAACTGATATCAAAGAACACATCATGATCAGCTTTTTGACCCATTTACCCTGCATATTAAAGACCCAGGAAGAAAATAACCGCAGTTCACAAAAAAAAAAAAGAGAGAGAGAGAGAGAAATTAATGCAAAATGAGAGACTCTTTCAAGTGGCATTTTCCAGCCCAGTTTTTGTGGTAGGCTTATGTAATCAGACGTAATTGCCTGCACATGTTTGGTGACACTATTTCAGATATTATTCCCAGCCCAACAAATGATGTCACGGGGGTCAAGGTTGACCCCGCCAGAGTCTGTCTGCTGTTCTCTTCTGTGCTACCCAATTAGGAAAGAAAAATGTGTCAACACCATTTCCTGCCCAGTCCTGTGACCTTCTTCAGGTCTCTTTTTCAGCGTACCCATATTCTAGTCCCCACATTACTATATTCTCTCACAGTCCTCTCTTCTACTTATGCATAGAACAAAGCTTCCTCTGGAAAAAATTATCGTTCATCTTGAAAAGATTTAGGACATACCAAATGCATATGCTTATTAAACCTGCACACTCAGACAAACCAGAGCAACTTTATTCATTTTAAGAATATCCTTTCCCATGATGGTCTCCTGTATGTTTCTAAACAGGCTTCCCCGCAAGTTATTAATAATACTGTTGCATAGCACAAGATGGGAAGAATCCCTCTTTCTGGAAATCCTTCCTGGAAAGGGATATGATTGCCCAGAGTATGTTTAATATTGTTAACATGGACCTCTCTGCTCTGTTCCCAGAGGGCAAGTATTATATAAACCTAGACAGAATTCCCCCCCCCAAGGAAGGTAGAAAGTAAAGAATTCCTAATGTAAGTGGCCTTCAAGGTCACCAAGACCATTGCAATCCAGGGTCTGACTTCTGCCCACAACATCTGTACCAAGTAGCTAGCCAAACCATGTTATTTAACAATGGTGAATTCTTGACTTCTAAGGGCAGCCAATCCATTCTTTGGAGAACTCTATGAGAAAAGTCCATAAATGTTCAAGTGAAATCTCTTTCTCTGAATCCGCTACTCAGTGGTCCTGTTCCATGCTATGCCTTTAGGTCATTCATGATGAATCTAACCCCTCTCACAGATGAGAGTGTGTCTAAAACTATTATATACCACCCAAACCTTCTCTTTCATAGGGTAGGAATTCTTGATTCTTTCAACTGTTCTTCATCTGATGGAACAGGTGGTATTGGTATTCTCTAGATTTCTCCCTAGCAGGCTAGAATCACATATAGCTTGACCAAGGCAGACTCAAATGGGCCATCCCCTCCTTCACTGCAGGTATTAGACCTCAGTTAGTACAGTCTAAGACCACATTAATAAATCAAGCCTACCTTTCCTTCCTTCCATCCCTAATTTACTCATCACAACAACAGAAACAAATAAGAAAAAACGATCACCACCAACCCACGGTAGTTTTCTTTGCTAGTTGTGAGCCAGTAATTCCTACTGGAGCCTCTAGTGACCTCTAAAAACCCAGGAATCACCCTTGATCTAAAAAACAGCCTCCTTTTCCAGGCTGCCCCTCTCGTCCCAGCTTGCTGTCACCGCTGCTGAGATAGTGGACGATTGATCTGAGAAATCAAGTTGGATTGCTGTCCCAAATCTACACTCGGTTCTCCTTGTGTCTGTCTGATCGATTTCACTCTGTGCGACATAGCTTGTCGCTATGAATTTTCATGCTAGTCAGGAGCCGCCAGCGCACCCAAGAACAAGTAGAAGATGGTCTGCACCCCTCCCCATCCCTTCAACATACCCAGCCGCTGTGTTAATTTTTTTTTTTTTTTAATCATCCCTAGACAGATTGGGAAAAGGTTATTTTTTCAAGACCGCAGACCCTGGATGCCCTGGATTTTGGCCATTGGTTTTCTTCCCTAGGTTCCCAGGCCCCAGCTTGTGGTGACATTTCCTACCACTGTTGTACTAGGTGTCACCTGTTTAGCAGCTCCTCTAGCTGAACGCATGTGGCCGCAGGTGCCATGCAAACACTGATTGCGTCTGACAGCCCTAGACGCCAGCTGCCTGCATGAAGCCTGCCCAATCACCACTTTTTCTGTGGGTAGAATGTTGCCGATGGCATGACCGATACAGAAACAAGAAACTAGGTGACCGTAAAGCTAAGACAAGTCCTACTAAGTGGCATTCTGGGCCCTATGGCTTTGAAATAATTGGTAGTGATAGAATAAAAACAAAGGGTGGAGGGAAGCCTTGTTTTCTTACACTGATGCCCTGCGGACTGTACATCTGACTGGCTGCGAGTCCGTCACTGTATCCTCCTGTCTGGCTGATAACATGGCGAAGGGTATCCACCTAAACAGATGAACAACAACAGAGAGGAGTTAGTCAGAGAGGCGCAGGGGAAGGGAGGCAGCTGGTCAGCACGCAGGCCCCCTTTGGCACACCGTATTAGCACAATTGTTTTAGAGATAGTCTTCCTGGGAAAGAGTCCATTACGAGGAGGCTAGACCCCCTCTATCTGCCAAACCCGTGGTCAGTTCTTAGCACGGTAAGAAACACAGTAAAAATGGTAAAAGAAAACCGGGGTTCCCAACGCTGAAACTATTCAACAGTACTGGGTGAGAGAGGCGGGACTGGAATAACAAAGGGGACTAAGAAAAAAGAGTGGGGCAATTTTCCTTTCTCCCTACTTTTCTTTCCCGGCCATCCTAAGTTGCCTTCTCCTTCACTAAGTATCTTATAAAAGTCTTGGTTCTGTCTGGAGGAGGTTTGGGTAGCCATATCTCAGAGAGAGCTGTGTATGTACCCGTGTGTGTGTGTGTGTGTGTGTGTGTGTGTGTATGTGTGTGTGTGTGTGTGTTTGAGGATGTAAGTGATGGCCAGTTGTTTAGTCACTTGACCAAAGACTGACCCTATCACCTCAAACGTGTTTCCAGGCAGTGTTGCCTGAGCAAGGGGCTGAATCACCGGTCAGCAGGTCTATTCTAGGCACGTCCTGCTTTCTTTCCTGTGTGGAGGGAACTGGACTGACACATGGCTTGGAATTTCCCTAATAATTCTGACCCAGAGCAGACTCTTTCCCCTCTCACTTCACGCTTCACAAGGAGAGGGTAGGAAGGCTTCCTGAGAGGTCATGACACCATCTGCTTACTGTGGAGCGCTGAGGTTTGTTTGACATCACATGACTCAATTTTTGTTTCCCAAAGTAGACTCACACTCATCACCAGAAACCCAAATCCCTTGACCTCAAGGATGACTAACACGATGAGTTAAGTCATCACAGTTAGGTGTTTTTAAAGCTTAAAATGAGAACCTGAGATACTAATGTACTTGCCTACACATCCGTTACCTCCTTATTTGGCAAACAGGGAGGATGGGAAACCAACAAATGAGAGGGAGACCTGGGAATCGAGACAGTGGCCTGAACTCCTTGCTCTGCCTTTGGTGAGCAAAGAACTTTCCGGTTCCAGTCACCTGATATGCCTCGGCCACCCTGACCTGTGCTTCCCTTCCTGCCTCTCTCCTGCTTCCTAGCGCGACTGCTGAGCCAGAGCCAAATGCACTCACAAAGTGTGGGCCAGATTCCCCACGACAATGGTTGTCTTCATTTCGGTTGGGTTGGGTTGTCGGTATGGTTTCGGTTCTGATCTCTCTCCCTCTCTGGATACAAGCAGGAACTGCCAATATGACTGAGGGCTCCTGGACTCTAGTGCATTCCCCTGGCAGCGTATTGGCTGGGTCCCTACCTGTGATTGCACGTTGGCTCCAACCTGGGCCCCTTGGTAAGAATCCCCATTGAGTGACTGCACGCTCATGAACAAATCTCCAGAGTTTGACATGTTAAAAGAACTGGAAGAACCTGGAAAGGAAAGAGTGAGGCACCTGAATCACAGAAAGGAAAAGGCTCGAACCCCGCGACTAATAGCCAAGAGGAAGAATGACATGCAAAGCAACCCCTCAAATAAAAACTAAAATAAACATGATATCAATAGAGTCTGGTTAGTAGCATGAAGAACAGAGCAAGCAATAAAGGGTGCATATCGTTTATGTTATGTAAGGCCACACCTGACTACAAGTGGCTAACGGATCTGCCTCCCCTTAGCAACTCCAAGCTGAGAAAGGAAATATTTATTCTTCTCAACTTTTCTTGGCAGATTGCAGTCTCCAGACCTGGGATCACTCTTGGTGTCTCTAAAATTCTAGGGCTGGCCAGGGAACCACAAGACAGAGACTATGGGCTGGTCAATGCTACTTTTGCCACCATGATAGAGCATACAAGCTATTTCACTGGATTCGAAATTTGCTATTGCTAAAACTGTCTCCTCTCCCAGGGAAGCAGCACCAGAGAGAAGGTGCATGAAGGTAATGTCACACACTAGGGCTGGCCCTTGAGATGGGTCTACTGACATCCCTCACCTCTAGAAAGAAGGTGAAGTTCCTTGCTGGGTGACAAACAGCCCAGGGAACACTGAGGACTGTAAGAATATTTGGGGATGATCTACCTTCCCCACCACCTGCTGGTATGAAAGAGGATGAAATAACTAAGGGGTCAGGAATTCTCAAACATGCATGAAATATGGAATGCTGCCAATAATCATAGTAATAATAATAATAATAAATAGGCTTCAAGAGGGGCAAGCAATCATCTGAGTTCACCTCCCAGAGATGGAAGCAGCATCCAAAGAGTTAGCCTTTAGGTGCATCCTGTCACCACATCCTCACCCTAAACATAAGGGCTTGCAAAAGCTTAATAGTATTCTGAAGTGTCATCGTGCAGCTCAGAGCATTAGGAAAGAAAGCTCAACGTGCAAGGTTTGGTTAAAACATGACATTAGCCTGAAAAAGGAGAGACCTTAGGGACCCAGGTCAGTTGCACTCTCTTACTCCCAACCCTACATTGCTCAAATGGTGCTCTTGCCCTCATGTTCTGAGACAGCCATCATCCGTGTGGAATCGCCCAACAATGAGTCATGCCTCAGCTCTGACACTTTCTTTGTTTTCTCCCAAAGTAGAGATTTGTGTTCTCCCAAAAAGCTTTCCTGCCCCATAGGAGGAGCTGCAGCTAAGCAGAAAACAAGGCCTTTCTTTCTTTCTTCTCTCTCCCTCCCTCTCTCTCTCCTTCTCTTTCCTTTTCTTTCCATAGAAGGGCCACTTTTCAAGTGATGAATTCTAAACTCTGACACTGTGCTCTATGCTTAACTATCCGCAGTATCTTCATACCTCAAAGGCAAGAGCCAAGTAGAAAAACCAGATAATTTTTAAACTTGGGGACACCTCTAAGTTACCAAAAAAATCCCCATTTTTCTTCATTCATTGGGATATACATCCACATGCAAAAAACTAGCTATTTTGCTCTATATGCTGGCTGATCCTCCATCTAACTCCCTTCTTGTTCCTTCTTTCATAGGAGAAAAGAAACATTTCCTTTGGTGGCTGAGGAGTGACTCAGGCTCAAACCAAAGGACTATGCCATCTCCCTAGCTTTGCAACCTATCCTGTCCCATCTGGCCCACACTTGTCAGTTTAGCTTATCTGAAAGCAATCAGAAAAGTTGGATCTTGGAAAAACAGGCATGAGTTCTGAGCAGGTGTGGTTTATACCCAGTCAGGGGGATGAAGGCTTTGGCCTGTAAATTCCAGTAATGTGGGACATATCTTTCAAACTATCATTCTAAATGCACGGATGAAGCCATTTATAGCACAGACCCATCTTCACAGACTACCCAGGCCTCTCCATACTAGTTATAGTCCTCTCAAGTCTTCTTTGTAATCACAGAGGTATAATCTAAATAATAAAAGCCATTTTGTAATGGATGTCATTCTCACATTTAGATGTCATCAGAACCAACAAGAGTCAGCACCAACAACCCAAATTATCAATTGTTTATATGTCATCAGATATCCCTTGCCAAGAGTGCTCAGTTTGAAGCTCAGGTATTTTATTTCTCTCTCACTCAAACACCATGTTATCTACCCACGTGGTATATATATATACTTGGCTGATGGTTTGTTGGAAATTGCCACAGAAACTTAGCAGTGGGAGAAGCCCCAAAGGGCTATACTAGTTCCAGGCCTCCATGGAACCACGAAAGCATGGAACGTGCCATTTACAAGATGTACACTGCAATTGACACAGATGATTTAAAAAATATATGTGCATAGATAAATTGTAAATATGTCTGGCTGCCTAATGTGCACAGAGATAAATATGCGCATATAAATGTACTCCATGTACAAATGCATTTGTATCAGAGCAGTAATTGCAAAAAGAGTCCCTTGTGCTCTTGGCTGTGCTGGTTCAGCATTTTATCGTCTCTGTACACCCATGTACAACACCACATGGCTCTGACTCCCTGATAAGTATCTAGAGGCAATGATGGCACCAAAGGAAGAGACTGGGTGCCACTACTACCACATGAAAACCTAAACAAGGAGGGGAAGAACATGTATGTTACCCAGCTCTGGAATTTGGAAAGAACTTATTGTGGAACGGATAACCTCCCAGAAAGTAAAAAATCCATAGGCAAATGGTGCATGGAGCCTCCTGGAGGTGCTGTGGATTCGCAAAAAGCTATGACAGAACTACTTGGCTTGCCGAGAAGGTCTTCCAGAAACTTTATTTGGAGGTTGCTGTGAAGTATTTAGCAGTTACTAGAAGCACCTTTGAAGATGTGCTTCTTGGTTAAAAGATTCTGAATTTGGCTCAGAAAGGGAGGCCCGGGGCTCATTTAAACTGCCACCAAGACATCTAGGGGCATCTATGGAGCTAAATCTTCATTCAAGTAGACAAAGAAGAAATAATGGATCACCTATGGCTCTAATGCATCTGCTTGGGCAAACATCATGATGTGAAAATGTATTAACATCCATTTTCATAAGAAAATTTCCTAAACATTGCATTTCTACTCTAAAGAATCTTCAGGAGACTTAACTGTGTATAGGAACCCCCTCACACACACACCCCTCAAAAAAAAATAAAAAGAAAAAAAATCAATGAACTTCATAATCCAAAAAACTGCATAATGATAAAACCTACATCTGGGGCAGGGTTTCTTAACATTGGCACTACTGACATTTTGGGCCAATAATTCTTCCTTGTAGGGGAAGATCTCATGCATTATAGGGTAGTTAGCCACAGCACTAGCCTCTATTCAAGAGATGCCTGTAGCACCCTCCCTTCAAAATTATGACACCCAAAAATGTCTCCAGACATTACTGAATGTCCCCTGGGCTACAAATTCACCCCTAGTTAAGAACCAATGACTCAGAATAAGAACGGATTACTTTTTCCTCTTAAGGAACTCAATGTGTTACGAATATGAGTTCAGTACTTCTTACAGCAAGTATCATGAAGTAGCTATGTGGCAAATATCGCTCCAATTTCTCTGGCTTGAAACCAAAGCTTCAGGGGTGGTGCCTGTGGCTCAAAGCGGAAGAACGCTGGCCCCATATGCCGTAGGTGGCAGGTTCAAACCCAGCCCCAGCCAAAAAAAAACTGCAAAAAAAAAAAAAAAAAAAAGAAAGAAACCAAAGCTTCAGACAGATTGTGTGGTCATCCTGATTAGACTGGGCTTTCATCCCATGTGGAAACAGACTCTCTTTACCAGAGGTAAGCTCCATTATGGCTCATGCTAGCTTCTCCCTTTCCCCTTCCAAATTCCCCAACTCACTTCTACTTTCTACTGAGTAGAAGAGTAAAGGGTTGTCTGGTTCAATGAGAAAACCATACAATCGAAGTGCATGTGAAGGTTCTAGAGTTCCAATTCCAGGAGGAATTGTCCTCATTTTCCAACTTGAAAATAAAGACGAGAAACGTAGAAAGAACATGAGGAAACAATGGGATAACTTTCTTCACTTGGTTTTCAAAAACAAAATTATAGGTGGTCCTGGGGATTTACTAAAGGGTCTGTCTACTTCTCAGGGCGCATTACCTCCTAACTGCATGTACTATAGAAAACTTCTTCTAAGAGGTGACGATTTGGAGTTTTCATGTGATAACCCTCTACCAAAGCTGAATAACACCAAACATCCTGTTAGCGGTGTCGTAAGATTACATACAAGGGCTCCCATTGACTAAAGCACTGCCAGAGGAAGGATTTTCTCAGCTGAGTGTGAGGTTGTCCATGACACACACACTAAGCAAAAGAATTCAGCTCTGGGGGTTCTGAGCCTTAATAAGCCTGTGACCACTTGGCTAATCACAGAACTTGATAGAATGGGTCATTCTAGGTTACTTTAGGAGAGTTACGGAGCCATACTTTAAACTACCGTTTCAATGGCCCCCACTTTTGCTTTCTCTTTTCAAAGCTTAATTTTCTCTCCTTCCTTTAATTCTTTCTCTTTCCTCCATCTGTTTTACCCAAATCTGCTAGTATAAACTATAAAGAATGCTAAATGTCTTCTAAATGCTTGCTAATCTCCCACAGGTCCTAGTGGTAAGTGATTTTTATAAATTATGCTTAAGAAAATGGGAGACAGGGTATGAATCAACAAATAGAAATATTTAGAAGTGGTACTGAAATGCTGTTCTCCATACAGAAGCCTCTAGAGAGAAGATTTACTTGCAAAGTGCCTTCCTTGCAGTAGGTATATCTATTTATTAAAGCTTAGGGAAAAACTTCTGCTTCAATACGAAGCATACAAAAAGTTCCTAGGTCCCGGATTTCCAGACTTCAAATTCTGCTGAAATGTATTTCCATATATTCACCTTTTATTGAATAACTTGCTATTTCAATTATCATTTATCCTTTGAAATGATTGAAGGCTTACTGTACAACGGAATAAGCACCCCATGTAAAAATTATGAACATTTCAGGTTGATTAAGAGCAGAAGAAAATACAGAAAAGTTCATTTATAACTTCTGTTATACCATCTATCTTTCAAAATTCCATGCTACTGCACACACACAATAGGATTTTTTTCCGTCTCTACTTTAGAAAAAGCACTACAAAGGGGTCCCTCTGCATATTATTTCCAACGACTTAGGCACAACTGGAAGGCTTAGCTCCAACTTTCCATCATAATTTACTTTGTGCTCAGAATAGTCACATGAAGTTTAACCCACCAGAAAAATTCCTTAGAAAACTGTAATCATAGACTGACATTCCCTAAGAGCCAACGTAATTCTTAAACACAGAGTAGGGGGTTAAAATGCTTACTTTTCTCTTTTTAGGAAAGAATAAATAGTTACGGATTTAGTAATGAAGGGGAGTCCACAGGGCCCTTTTAAAGACTAGTCATAAATCATGCTAAGCCATCTGCGATGCAGATATATCAGGGACAGGAAAAAGTCATTTTGATATCTGTTTTGCATTATGATAACCTTTGCAGGAGTGTTGAGTGCATTTTTGCTAATGTTGACAGAATTCTACTTCTTCCAAAGAGACAAGTGAAAATGTCTGCTTAGTAGTGCAATTCAACTTCGGTTGTTGGGTCTGAAATGCTTTATAATTGTCCAGATGGGGAAGAAGGAAACTCTCTGGTTATTGAACCAGTTAGCCTTAAACATTTGTCAATCACACCATGATGGGAGAAGAAAACAAACAAACAAAAAAAACACCTTAAAAAGCAAATATGCTTCATGTAATAATCCAACCTGGAGTGCTGGGAACAACAAAACGGGATCAAATTCTGCATTGTCTTACCATATCCATGCTTAAGAAGCCCAAGCTATGCTTTGTGCATGATTCCATTTAAATAAAAGAAGGCCACGATGGTATAGCCCAGTGACTTGGAGGACCTTCCAGTAACAAGTGAGGGTACCAAGCAGCTCACCGAAGGTATTTGCATGTGGATCCCTACATGTCTCCCATAACAAGCCACCATAACATAGGGAATTTACTTTAGTGGACAAACAAGCTTTGAAGTCTAAGATACCACATCCTCTAAAAAATGGTAGATATTAAATTTGCAATCACATCATCATCAAACATATTTAAATTTATAACGCTTTAAGGTTGTAATCATCAATTTTCTCAGATGTGCACCCTAGCCCAAATCAATGCCTCTTCCTTATTATGGGAAAGTACCATAACTAGATAATTTAATTAATGAGGAAATATTTGGTTTTTCTTTCACACACACGCAAAAAAATACCAATATGCTATCCATAGCATACAATCACTAAAGCTATATTTTACACATTATTAACTTTGTTTTTTTTTCACATGTAGAAATTCAGAACAGATGGCACAAGGCACACCTAAAAATATACTGGTTTTTAGCCTAAACTCTGACATTAGTGATAAAATGCACATTCACTGAAATAAAACCTAGAACATAGCATATGACGGATGCTATAACAAGAGAATTGGAATCTGAATAATTTGAATTAAGGATTGCCAATGTTCTTTGTAGTTCCATAAAGAAAACCAACAAAATAAATCAATAAAGGACAAGAGCTATAGGAAATATATAGAAATGATCATAGCCTGGTTTTGCAGACTTAAACATTATAATGAGATACTTGCTAGAAGAGCAAATACTCCAGCATAGAATGTATGCTGACAGGTGACCCAGCCATGATGTGGTCAGAATAGCAAGATAGACAAGGATAAGAAAAACCAAATGATAGAGTCCTGAAACACCATCCCTAAGTATTATATCTAATTTATTTCTTGGTATCCCTGAAAGGAGAATGTAGAGGTCTCATCAAAATAAACCAATTTATTAACTTCTGTCTCCACGTAGATAGAAACATTAATACAAACCTGCCAGCAATCCCACCTTGTCAGGAGTATAACATGTTGCTTTTTGGAAATGAAATGAAAAACCCCAAGTGGCATCAACAACAACAAAGATAATCAGACAGGTACACTGACCAATCAATAGCCTAAAGAATTAAAAGAAAACCCCAACATCTAGGAAAAGCAAGTATAAACATGGAGAACAATCCCCCCCAAATCAAAGGAAAAAACTAACCAGCTGAGTTGGGAGTTGAGGGTGAGTTAGCTTGGCTTCCATGGGCTGACACATTGGTGGCAGTGACAGCCGTTTTGGCAGCATAAATATTGGCTTCCTCTTGAAATTTACCTATGTTCTTCTTGTACCGAATTCGTTTATTTCCAAACCAGTTTGATACCTACAGCAGTTTAAAAGAAGATAAGAAAGTTAACATTTCATCCTTCACGAAACGTTCCAGAAGAAAAAGAAGGGCTTGGGAGAGGGATGGAGAGGTAGGCTCATCGGTCTTATTTACTCATGATTTTTGCAACATCAATAAAAAGATAAGAAGTGAGAGTTTCAAGAGGAGCAACTTCATCCAATGCCATCCTCTTGCTTACTACAAGTAAAACTTGACAAAAACCCGTGACAAAAATTTTCCTATAGAGGAGTTGCTCATTGAAGCTAGGACTGTTTTAGTTCAGAGCAAGCACGTTAAGTTTGCTTTCCTTTGCAGTTACGACACTAAAATAAACTGAACGTTTCAGGAGAGATGCCTCTAATCAATGTAATACCCTTAAAACACACAGACCTTTAAATATCCCCATAAAGTATGTATCGACACGTAGGTGTTTTCATGCCATAGATTAATTTCAAATTTTTAGAAGTTAAAGAACTTTAATATGAACTTAGATTCTTAGCTGCTTTTTAGTACAGCCCTTAAGGTCAATTTAATTCTACCCAAAAGATTTCACTGCTTCTTTTCTGTAAAGAAATTAATGTATTATCTACATCAGGGAAAACTGAAGCAAATAGCTGATTATTCCTCTGAATTCCAGGCTTTAAATGTTATAGCCAATAAGCACAATAAACCTAATTTGCTTTCATTTGTTAATTTATTCTCTTCATGTGGCTCACAGCGGCCGTCTTGGCTTGATTTGGTACCCCTGCTCCCTTTTCACCAAAACCTCTGCCAGACACAAGTGGAGATGCAGCTATATTCAAGTTTTACTCCTATAATTCCTACCTCGGGAGGAAAGTTTTACACCCCATATTTCAGATGTGAGTCTGAACTAGAATGTGGTTTTCATATAATTACAAAACAAACCACGAAGTTGGTGAGGATGGAGGAATTGATCAAACACATACTCCAACTTTACATATAATTTATATTTACCTCCCAACAATGGCAGGTAAAGAAAATTCTCGCAAAACTATGCTTATTTTTTAAATGCATTAGCAGAGTTACAACATCTGATAGGGTTCGCCCTCAAAGGCCTATGCTGCTTATGACTACAGCAGAAATGCCAAGCCTTTGTTATAAATATCAAACTGTATTACAGTATTACCAAACAAGAGAGAAAAAAATTCAATAAAATGCTCTGGTAAGTAGTGGTATCTTCAGAAAAACAGAATTAAACTGGAGGAGGAAGAGCACTTCTGGGTACATTCCAGGTTCACTGGGTATCTTAATTTCACTTTGAAATTCATGTTTTTCTTGATATAACTTTCACGATCCATATGAACCAATCATAATTATGGTGGTTTTTGATTTTTTAAGTGGAACAAGTAGAGGCGAAAAAGGTAGGGAGATTTTTCTCGGGTAACTGAAGAAGCTGGAATAAAGAGGGGGAAGCTGAAGGTAGTTTAGGAGGATGTTTGAGGAAGAATGAAAATATGTGAGGTCCAATTAAATCAGCTCTCTGTGAAAAGAAAAAGAAGGCGGTGGAGTGGGAACATGCTGTGGGAATGATTCTGTGGAGAAGAATGGCACTGGCAGGACGATTTTAGGTCAGTTCAGGCATTTCCTACATTGCTCACTAGGACGTACCACAGGCCCTGGACAACACACAGAGCCAGTGTTTTCTGATGCTACTCAATTGCTGATTCAACAGTGATGGGGTAGAGACCTGGTATACGTTAGGCTCTGGGGTGTGCAGATAACAGGAATAGCATGAGACAGGTAATACAGAAAGAACAGTAGATTTTATAGGAAGACTTTGATTCACACTTTTTGTTAATTTTGAAGAACCTATGGGCAGAACCATGGCGAAGTCCGGTGGGAAGTAAGATATATGATTCTGGTATTCTAGCAGAGAAGTCCATCTGGATATTCAAATTAAGATTATATTTATAGGTGTGAGTGTGGAAGACATCACTCTGATAAAGTATGTAGAACAGTGCTTTCCAATGTTATGTGTTCATACAGAGCTTGTTAAAGAGATTTCTAGGCTCTGCCATCAAAGATTCTGACTCAGGATAGAGGTGAGTCCCAGACATTTATAACCCAAGATCAAGCTCCCAGGTAATACTGCTGCTGCCTTCTGTGGGTCGCACTTGGAGCAGCACTAGGACCGAAGAAGGGTATATGCTCTTCAAGGGTATATGAACAGGGCAGTCAACAGATGGATGGCAGATGGTTTTGGATCTATGAGCACATTTTTGTTTTGGGTCATGGGAGGAATCATTAGCTTTTAGTCGATTTCAAAAGAAACTGTGACTCTAAAGAAGAGTAAGTTAAGAACCTTTGGCTAGGTGTGAAGAGATGAGGGCCAAAGAGAAAAATAAAAAGCACAATAGTTTTACAGTAGGTAGAGGCAGTAGGCCCCCTCGGAAGGGCTGGAGTGGCCTTCAAGGGGGAAGGAAAACCCAGAAAGAAAAATCTCCAGGGAGTCAACATAGAAGAATTTCAGAAAGGGGTGGGGGTGAGGGTGATTATCAACAGAAAAAGCTAGGAAAGATACTGCCCAAATGGCATCCCCTGGCTTTGGAAATGGAGCCAGGAGAGGGATGTAATAAATCATGTAACCCGACAAACCATAACTGGTAGATGGACAACCAAGATCCTCCGCCTCAAAAGAGTGAGTTCTCTAGAATTCCACAGCTGACTCTTGTCAAAAACATGCTCTTAGCCAAATGCTCTTCCTAGGATATGTCATATTGCTCCCTCTGGACCTGGTCTGGCAGTGGTGGAAGCATGGTTGTTCTTGGGAGGGAGTGATGGGGAAAGACGGATGGCATGGCCTTGCCGTGGGTAGAGGAAAGGGACACAGTATGTAAATAATCATTTAACTGAGCAACCTATTTGCTCCTTGAGTTTCCATAATGTAAGAAGTGAAGGCAGCTGGAACAGGTCAGGATTTTTCCCCACTTTGGGGAAGAAAGTTTTATACCCCATATTCCAGATATAAGTCTAGCTATACTACAGATTAGTTTCCAAAGGTCCTTTTTTTTTTTCTTTTTAATAGAGAAAAGGAATTTATTTCTTCCATTTCTGGAGACTGAGAAGTTATCTTCAACAGGGATTTGAAATTCTGAATCCCAGACTTGGAATTCAGACAATAAAGTGACTGAATTCTACTTTAGAAGCAGGAGACTCCTTGACTATAAGTCACTGGTGGGTGAGTTAGTGATGTGGTTCATACCTGGAACCATTTCTCAAATGTGTAAAAAATGTTAAAAAGCTTCAATTCCTTTTCTTCTCTTCTTTTCTTTTGTGTGTGTGTGTGTGTGTGTGTGAGAGAGAGAGAGAGAGAGAAAGAGAGACAGAGGGAAAGAGAGAGAGAGAGAACAAGTGTCTAAATTTGGAGAAGAACGATTACAACCCTATAACAAACTAAGCTACCTGAGGTGGAGTTCTGTGTTCTGTCTGGACCTAATTCTGCTTAGCTAAACACAGGTTAACGGGATCTGCACCCTGCAGGGAGCAACAGAAGCCAGGATTCGATCCAAGGAAGGACAGATGCTCAGTTTATACCCACCAGCATCTACTTCATTTGAAAAATACTAAGTGAAGTTCCTCACCAGAGTAGGCTTCTTCTCCACTACTCTGTCCCCTCTGCCACTTGTAATGGAAATATTAGTACATTTAGTTCTCTTGCATATTACGTAATTCTGAGGAAATCTTTCTCTGACAGATTTCGGGACCAGTAAGTCCTGAGACCAGTGGTGGTATTTGAGGTTCAGACTGAATAGCAAGTCTGGATGGATCCTCTGAGCGGACCAAATGTGCACACACATCAATATCGCCTGCTTTTCCACTTCATATGGATGGTGAAGACTCCAGGATCATAAAAATTTTATATCATGTATCTTTCCGAGTCAACAGGCACCTGTTATGGTTATTGCTCTTTGGGGGAAGGAGGAGTCACTTGGTGACATTTCGTACAACCATTCCAATGTAATCACAGTGACATGTTAAAATTCCTACACTCCATCAGTTACAGAGTCAGCACATCGAGAGAAGACAATGAAGTCCCTTTCACTTAAAAGCCTATGTAGTAACTAGTTCCAGTCACTGACTCTTAAAGTTTCTGCGCAGGGCAAAAAAAGAAAAATAGTTAAGTAACCAACTAATTTTGAGAAGAGTAGGAGGAATGCAGATAACTCCCCAGGCACGTTTAAGAGACATCACCCATTTGAAGCAAAGGAGTGCCCAGCGGGAAGACCCCCATCACTATTTTTACACTGTACTCTACTTTTCTCCCTCTGTTAGTTCCTCTCAAGTTTGGCCAAGTGATTACCTAGAAACTCTCTTACACACATCCACTGCTTACCTTGCCATTTTAAAGCTTTAGCTGACGGAACTTACAAGGCATGAATGTCGCATAAAGTGAAACCTCGAGGCCCCTGCCTCCTGCTCCCAGCACAGCCAGGCTACAGGCCTCCCCTTCTGACGGGCTCTCACCTGGGAGACTGTGATGCCACACTTCTTGGCTAACTCCTCTTTGGCTTCCTCACTGGGGTAAGGGTTGCTGAGATGGGAATAGAAATATTCATTTAGGATTTCTGTCGCTTGCTTGTTGAAATTCCGTCTCTTCCGCCTTTGGAAGAAGAAAAGAAAACAACAACAAAAGTTCATACCAAATAAATATAAAAAGGGAGAGAATAAGATCTACCGACGAGAGAAGAAAACTTCCTTTGGAAGCCTCGCAGTGTTGGGGGGTACGCATGCGTTGTGTACACTTCGTTTTTGTGCAGACTGACTCCAAGTTACACACGTACCTTTCACCCAGACAGTGTGCCATGTACTCAGTAGGTGTGAATTTAATAGGTGGGCGCCATTTGGGCGCAAGGTGAATTAGAAAAGATTTGCCGGAAAAGGGCTAGATGCCGAAACCATCACTAAAAGCATCTGTTCAGTGTTCTCTGGGCAGCAGGTAGGAACCCGGGTACCGAAGAGCGGTGACAACTATTTTGACAGAGTGGTGAGGCACATGAAGTTTCAAAAGTCAGGCCTTCTCGGTTTTGAATCCTAGACCCAATGAACAGCAGGTGGGTGGTTTGGGTTGCCTCCGTGAGCCTCAGCATCTTCAGCTGGAAGTGAAGAGAGTCATACTCGGCTCCCCAGGGTCAGTAAGGAAGAAACAAGGCCACACACAGACAGCCCTCGGCACCGGGCCTGAACCACCACCAACGCTAGGATTTTCTGGTGACAGTTTTTCTTTCTACCAGGTGGTCGGCATGGAGCCTCACCCTTCACAGCGATGCATTCAAGTTATTCCATGTTTACAACCAGTGAGGTAGATATGGTTTTTCATGCTACTCTATGAAAAATAGAGTTCAAAGGTCACTCAGCTGGCGTGTTACAGAGCCGAGACATGAATTCAGGCGTCCCCAACTACAAAACCCAGGCCCTTTCTTCTATACAAACCGGCTCCCGGAGATTCCACAGAGACGCTGTAGCCCTAAGTTAAAAATAAGTTATCATCTTCTCCCTCTTCTGTGCCTGTGTAAATGCATGCAACATTTTTCAAAGGCATCTGGGGAAGAGGGCACAGAAATGACTGAAATTAAACCTCTGAGGGCCCGACCTCTCTCAAAAGGCAAGGAAGCAGTGGCACTTGTTAAGCAAGACCAGCTGCTAAATGGTCAAACAAAAGCCCACAGAAATCTTTTTCATATACAGGTTGCCAACAGGAAGAAAACCACTTTTTGAAGAGAAGCATTTTGCTGCCTTTAAAAAAAAAAAAGTGCTAATTGAACTAATTTAAAGTGAGAATCACTTTATTGCTTCCTGGAAACCAAGGCCTGTGGACAACGGAGGGAGAACAGTCCAGCACTGCGGGCTCTCAGCCTCTCTGCGAGGCTGGCGGCCCTCCTTGAAGTGGTGGAGCCTTCATCTTTAAATTAGCTCTCTTAGCACTTCTGCCTTTCTTGCTTTTATTAAAAGCTTTTCCTTGTGGAAACTATTTCCAGAACATCCCTGATTCTGCCAGGATATAGGATTTCTCCATTTAGCCGACAGAAAGCACGGATGGCCCTGCTAGCCAGAAAATTCAGCTAATATCGTATTTTCAGGGTCCCACTTGGATTAATTAACACAATAAAGTGCCTGATTTTACCGGATGAACACCATCTGTCCACAGGTATTAACCACATCTGTCCAGATTATGCCAAGCCCAAGTCACTCTCCCAAATCATGCTGAGTTTCTGGGTCACCCAGCATCAGAAATTGTACAGATTGGATTAAAAAGCCCAACTAAGAAGTAGGCATGTGGTAAGAGCTCTTGCATGATGGGAATTCGGGGAAGATAGCCAAGTGGCTAACTTGGTCTGCAGGCCAATCTTTAGATAACCTTTGGCTGCTGCTTCTTTGCCTAAAGACGACTGTTGTTTTAGGCCTGGGGAACTGGACCCTCAAGTCTCCCCTAATTGGGAGAGTCTCTGGTTGTTCATTCAGTTGTTTGCATTCGCATTACAGTGTATTTTTTGGGACTCTTCCAATTGAGCTCAAAGGAAGCCTCTCTGGAATGAGCTGGTGGGATGCGGATGGTGCAGCCAGCTGTTCCCGCTCACTTCTCCTGGCGCTATGCAATCTTCCCTGGGTGGTCTCATCTATTCTGATGGACTCGCTTATCACCTCTCTCTATAGCTGTCTCAATCCAGGGCCTTTGAAATCCTAGGATCAGGATTTTTAAGATTTCAAGAAACGGTGAAATTAACACCTTTCTGACAATAAGGTGGTTGGAGCGAACTAAGACACTTGGTTCCTTTGTTTTGGCTTGACGTGTTATCAGCTGGGTGAGTTCACATCTGTGATTTCAAACTACTCAGAAGCACTGGTAGTTGGGTGTTTAGGTTTTTAATTCACAATATGAGAAGCTGACTGAATATTACTGTATAAATACAATATTTTACATATAATATTGTGCAGTATTTATGAATACAGTATCTGTACAGTAATATTCAGTCAACTGTCTGGGGGACAGACACCTCTTGAATAACAGGATCTCTGCTGAAAAGACCCATGATAGCGAGAAGTGTAGGCACCCATCACAGACATACGTTGTTAATTACCAAATACGTAGTCGCCTGCCCTACTCCCTCTCCTAGGCCCATTGACTGCCATGTACGCCAGGCACTTTCAAATTGAGTTTCCAAAATTAGTATCACTTTTCTCCCAAATCATCTCCATCTTCTTTGTCCCTCATGTTATTGAATACCATCATCATAGATATGATTCATCACATTTCCTAATTTGTTTGCTCATTCATTCCAATCT
This sequence comes from Galagoides demidoff, assembly GCA_963574575.1. Lineage (NCBI taxonomy): Eukaryota > Metazoa > Chordata > Mammalia > Primates > Galagidae > Galagoides > Galagoides demidoff. The sequence continues at coordinate 11,718 of CAUYQV010032077.1, read as the reverse complement.
TTGAGCACCCGGCATGGGCCAGAACATGGGAGTGGGTCTCACTTTCTCCTGCTTTCTTACCTTCATCAGATGCCTGGCCTCAAAGCAAGTCCCACCAGTCTAGCCTTTCCAATCTACTCCTTTCATCCCACCTTTGTTGTCTCTGCTGATTTTTTTCTTCAAAGAGGATAGCTATGTTTATTATGATCTATTATGTATCTGGTTAAGGTGACTTTTTAAATTTCAAAATATTAAGGGGGTCCTGCTAATTTTGAAATGAGTTTAGAGGAGCCACTGCCTGTCACATGATTAGTCATCCTGGCTACTTAGCAGTTGAAACGTGGCTGGTGCAACAGAGAGCTATTTTTAAACATTCATTTTATTTATTTAAGTTTAATATTGTTTTCATTAATTTAAAATTATAGAGCCACACACCAGACAGCGCAACTCTAGATCAGTGCTTTCCAGAAATAGTGCCTTATGCAGCCCTCCTGGGAAAAGAGCACACCTCTGTGGACACCATCAAAAACCTCCTGCTTTAGTCGACTCCTTAACATGCCAATGTTTATCTTTTTTTTTTGAGACAGAGTCTTACTCTGTCACCCTGGGTAGAGTGCCATGGTGTCATCATAGCTCACAGCAACCTCAAGCTCTTAGGCTCAAGTGATTGATCCTCATGCCTCAGCCTCCCAGGTAGTTGGGCCTACAGATGCCCACAACAATGTCCAGATAGTTTTCCTATTTTGAGTAGAGACAGGGTCTCATTCTTGCTCAGGCTGGCCTTGAACTTGTGAGATCAAGGGATTCACCTGGCTCAGCCTCCCAGAGTGCTCGGATTATAGGGTGAGCCACCGTATGCAGCCCCAATGTTTTACCTTTAAATAAACATATTTTTTTCTGGATATTTACAGGAAATGTAAGAGACATTTCATGCTTATTCTTGTGTTGCATCAGGTTGAGGAGTACAGGCTTTGACAATGGTTCTTTATGTTAATTATCTCTTCTCCAAGGCGGATCATCTTTAAGAGACTTGCTACAGTGATTTTTCTAAACTACAGATCTGATCATGTCAGTAACCATTATAAAATTGAATAATGTATTATTAGTAGTAGTAATATAATATGTAATAATAGTAATAGTAATACATAACATAGTATTTAATATTGTTATGATAGCTCAATTAGCATGCAAAGTCACTATATTAAGTTTGTTTTTATATTATCTAATTTATTTCCGCTAACAGGATTATCTTCATTTTACCAATGAGAAAACTGAGTCTTTGGGAGAATAAGCCACTTATCCAGGGTCACACAGGTCATCAGGGTTGTAGCTAGAATTTGAATCCATTGCAATTTTGGAACTTACAGGGTAATTTCTCACACTCTCCCCTACCCCTTCTTAAACAGTTCTGGGGGGGTTCTGCTATTGAATAGAATAAATTCAAAAGCTTCACCGGTATAGTTAAGGTTTTTCAGTGGATCTATCCTATCCCTAGTGCCTCATTTCCCCCCAATCCAACACATGCTGTGCATAATTTTGTCTAGCCACATCATATGCTTCTGTGTTCCCCAAAGGCTCATGGCTTTCATGCTCCTGTGCCTCTCCATACCACCCTGTACACTTCCCTCCCACGGCATCCGCCGCAAGTTTACATATGTCTTCCCAACTAAATGGCAAATTCCTCGAGGGCAGGAGCCATGTCTCACTCATATTTGAAACCCTGTGTCTAAGGTATAGTAAGCACTCAAGTAAGTAATGCTCATTGAAGTCTAATTATGTTGTTTTATTTTGCTCATGTAATTCCGTCCATTTGGCAAACATCCTGCTCCTCTGAGACTCAGAGTTGCCTGCCCTCTCCTGATCCTGTCTCCCCGTTCGATGCAGTGTTAGTTGGTAGACGAATGAACTTCATGGGTAACACGTAGTGTTAGGTTTAGTTGCAAGAGTATCTTTCTGTCCCATGAGATTATGAGCTCCGTAAAGGTACGACCCACATTTACTTGCAATTTTTTGTCCTTGTTACTCCAGTGGCTAACACAGCACTTGGCAGATAGCAGGAGCTCAACTAGGTTTAGTAATTAAGTCTAAGTAGAGCTCTGGTGTGCCTGGACTTCCCTACACGCCCTTTCCTCTTTCCTCTTTAATAATTCGTTTCAGGTAGTCCCAATCTAAACAAGAAAAGCGCAGAGGCACTGTTTGAATCACTTATTTATGTTACTATTGTTATTCTCAGCAAAATGTTAGAGTAAAATGGTTAAATTTATTGCTTGAAAATCAATTAGAGGGTTTGTAAGTTCTCTCTCTCTAACCAAGACAAACATTATTTATAGCTCTAATAATAAACCTCCCAGTTGTATGGCACAATGCTTGGTGTGTAGTGTGATATGACAAACGCTGAATGAATGAACAGATGAATGCAATTTTTAAGTTATACTTTTTCCCAGCACAGTTAAGTCAATGTCAAGACATGACTTGAGTGGGAGAAACCTGGGCCCAGCACTCAGTTGAGGAGTGTAGCAGAGAGAATCCTAACATCCCAGACCTCAGTATACACACTTCCTCTTGAGAGGATGGGATGGCGAATAGGACGGGATGTCACTCCTATGATTAGGCTGCTAATCATCACTTTCAGTAAATGCGAGAGGAGATTCAGTTAAAGCCTTGACATGGAGAGTTCTGCCTGCTGGCTTTCAGGAAGAATGCAGTCAGCCAAGTTGCAAACTGCCTGTGAAGAAGGACGGCCTCTAGGAGCCGGGGCTCTCAGTCCCACAATTACAAAAACTGCATTTTGCCAACAACCGAAATGAGCTTGGAAGAGAACCCTGAGCCTCAGATGAGACCACAGCCTCCGCCTACAGCTTGATTACAGCCTCACTGAGACGACAGCAGACGATCCAGCTACGTGATGCCCAGACCCCTGATCAACAGAAACTGTGAGCTAATAACTTGGGTTGTTTTAAACTGCTCAATCTGCGGTAATCTGTAACAGCACTAGGAAGCCAATACAAGGAGTGTTCGTAACAAAGTAGTAACGCTCAATTCTGCATACCTATTAGATTACAAAGACTAATCCTATTACTAAGTCAAGTCCTCTTTGTATGTTATTTGTCTTCCATGAAATGTTCTTTTTTTTTTTTTGATGAGGCCCTCCCCATCAGATGCGCGGTTGAGAGTAGCATGTGAATATAGCAGTGAGCACATCTTTCTTACTGAGGTTTGCTTAGCTATCTCTCCAAATCATAGTCAGGGACTCTGGAGGCACTGATGGGTATTCCCCAATCACTAAGTTCAGCAAACATTTATATGTGAGCTGGAAAAGCCACTTGCTGAGTCTTAGGCTGGCATTGGGGTTATGTTCTTTCATTGGTAATAAACCTACCCCCCAAATAAAATGATAACAATCATGACAATAGGGTCATTGTTTTAATTTTGAATCTTGGCTCAAAACTAAAAGGAGGCAATGATTCAAAGGTTGTAACCAGAGCAAGAAAAAGACCCTGTCTGAACGTGATTGTCCTGGTGCCAAGTGGGACAATCTAGGCAGAGGCCGGGGGAAGGGAAAGAAACCGTGGACAAAGCTCGCCGAGTTTTGTGTCTTTTCGAGTCTGACCTTCAACAGGGCACAGGAAAATCACTGCAAGAAGATCGCCAATGAGACAATGATTTTGCTCCTCCCTTCTCTCAGATTTCTTTCTTGCAAAGAACCCAGTCTGCACCCAACTTTTCTTTTTTTTCATTATCTGCCAACACAAATACCAACTCCAGCATTTTAACTAGGGAGTTGCCATGGGGATGTAAGTAACACATGCAGTGTGGCAGCGGCTGCAGCGCAGAGGAAGGACCCAGACACAGGCCACCAGGCACTAGCACTTTGCCCAATGGGCTACAATAAAGAAGCCAGGCTGGCAGCGGGCCACAGGCAAGGGGGTGCCCAGAAGGTCTTGCTTTAGGTGACCGGCCTGCTCCCACTCCATCACTATGCCCAGCTGGGAAAAACTGTCTTCGTTTCTACCTTCTCTTGACTTACTCTATGAAATTCTATTGGCCCAGAGACACATTTTGCTGGTGTTCCCTGTTCTCATTTTGTATTCCATACAATCCAAAACACACTGAATAAAAGAGACTTTGGGAGAAGATGCTAGGCGGTTTTGAAGAGGTCCACAGACAGTAAAGACCACAGATGTGAAGAGTGAGAGAAGAAAAATGCAGGTAGGAGAGGTGAATGAAACATGATTTCCAGGGTGGAAAGTTTCGAGGGGAATGGCAAACGTGTTTGTCTGCCTGAAAAACTCTGGATGATAATATGGCAAACTGACCCTGACATGGCTAGCCTTCTAGTAATAAAAAATCAAAGACTGGGAGTATTTTTGACATGGAAATGTGAATAATGATACCTGAATTCACAGATGACTAATTTAAGGTAAACTGTAGATCACAAATCATACCCCCACACTCGTATTTGCTAGATCAATTATCAAAATCTCTCCTAGAGAGTAGATGGAAGACAGGATTACCACCATCTCGCAGGCTGGACAACAGAAGCAAAAGGAGTCAAAGGGATTCACATAAATCCACAGGTCTACAGAGTAAGGGAACCAAGGACTCACCCCTTCTTCTCTGTTCTTAATTCATATCTTTTTCTTTTTTTTTTTTTTGAGATGGAGCCTCAAGCTATCCCCCTGGGTAGAGTGCCATGGCATCACAGCTCACAGCAACCTCCAACTCCTGGGCTCAAACGAGTCTCCTGCCTCCGCCTCCCAAGTAGCTGGGACCACAGGCGCCCGCCACAACACCCGGCCATTTTTTGGTTGCAGCCATCATTGTTGTTTGGCGGCCCGGGCTGGGGATTCAAACCTGCCACCTTAGGTGTGCGTGGCTGGCGCCTTAGCTGATTGAGCCACAGGCGCCAAGCCAATTCATATCTTTTTCTAAAGGACCTTTTATCCATGCTTTTTCTTTTTCTTTTTCCAGGGGAAAGTACAAACACAGTCCCCTATTACTATAAAACTTGTGATTTGGGGGAAATCACAGGGATCAGCACATCCGAAGTGCAATGGATAAGCCTCACCCTGGGAAAACCACCTTTGCGATCATGTTATCTCCCCTGCCAGGTAAGTATTATCCATGCTTTTTCAACTGTATGCCCTAAACTCATAATAAGGATATGAACGGCAATGGCAGACAGAAAACATCAGATTCACTGGGCCCATGCTAGTCCAGCTTCTTGCCCCTCTAAGCCCAAACTACCATGTTGTACTCATCTCCGTACTCCTAAAACTTAGCCAAGAGGGGGGGTGCATGGTAATTTGCTAACAAATATTTCTTGAATTGAACTAAGTGTGATCTCTGCCTTATATAAGGTAGAAAAGATCCTGAATTTCAAGCAAATAGAATTGACTTTCTTGGACAAAGTATGTCACTACAGAATATTAGGAAAATGACTACAGGTCCACAGTTATGAGATGCACAGAGAGGTAGTCAGTGCTATGAACACAGAACAGCCCGGCCTATTCTCTCAATGTAACTAAGGCCTCCTTTCTGCCCATCCAGAGGAAGGAGAAATGGAAGTAAACATCGGCCCCTACGAACAAGTATTTTCCTGGCACGTTACGAAACCAACAGCCTGACCAGTCTAAGGCCCTCCTTTACCAAGCCTGAGAACTGCGCTCAGCCTACCCTCTGGAGAGCGCTGGCAGTCGCCCCTCACCCCGCAGGTGACTCACCGTGCATCCAGAAACCGGGAACGCAGGATCATGACGGCCTCGCACGTGCTCTGCTTGAGCTGCATCTGGATGGAGCTGAACTTGCGGTGGATGATGCTCACCATCCGCTCGATCTCCTTCGGGGAGATGGGCCGGGTCCGGCTCTGCTCCCGCAGCAGGTTCATCACGTGAGTGGTGAACTCGTTGCACGCCTGGAACGGCAGGACAACACACACAGGGTGGCTCAGGGACCAGGCTTGCCATGCATCAGGGGCATGAGGCTTGGAGGGCTTTTCTGGAGACTCGGGCAAATAAAGAAAACTAGGACAGTTTGTGGGTTTTTTTCATATAAGAGGGATGGAACAAATGATGGCCTGCAGATTCCCATCAGCCCTGGTGGCTCTAAGTTTTGGCTGTAACACTGATTTCTTTAAGAGAAAAAACAAATCTTTATCATTTTTTTCTTAATTTTTTGTTCATGGTTTTCCTACAGTGAAAGGTAAGAATATGTCTCCTAGTATAAAATATACTTCATCTCCCTTTGTCCCCAAACTCACAGCCAAAGAGAGTTTGGAATCAAATATGCCACGAAAGTTCTGCCTCGCTCCTCTCACTAACCGAGGCATAAGAGAGCTCCCAAATCTCCCATTTCGGGATTCATAAAGAGCCAAGAGAATGTAAGTGGGATCATGGAATTTAAAGCTTCAATGACTCTTCTGGGAGATTTCTCATCAATCTATTCCTACTCCTACTTTTATCCTAAGAACCCCTCCTGTGCTGGCCTTCTAAAGAGCCGGTGTCTATAAGACAATCTGTCTCCAAGGGCCTTCGAGAAACACCTTCAAAACACAATTTAGACAAGTCCTGCCGGGAAGGAAAACCCCCAGCTCTGGAAGCAAAGTTGAGGATCGCATTTCCCCTCCTCTGTATTTTATAGGTGGGACGACTGTGGCCCAGAGCAAACAAGAAGAGGCAGAGTCACGGGCTAAACCCTTCCCATTCCAGGCCAGGACCTCGCATCCTTTCCCAGAGCCTAAACTTGGTCCTCTAAACACTCCGGCCTTCTGCTTTAGTCACTAAGCATCTGTAGCCTGGTTTCCTTAGCTGGGCATTCAACAAAACATCTATGCACAAATCAGCTCACACTGATGCTATAAAACTGTATCAGACACGTGATAAAAAAAGCAAAAGGATGCATTGAGAGTTGAAGGACTAAGGCCTCCAACCCTATCAGCAGAAACATACTCATCATGGGTAATACTGCATGGCTGCTGTTTCTCTGGCATACAGCCCTTTCCATGCACCTTCAACGTGCAGTATCAATAACAGCAGTACACATTTACTGATTCTTTAGCTAAGAAATCCTTGGAGGTTGGTCGGACTAAGATATGTAGCAGATGCTTCCACTGGTCAGGTTCAAACTGGCAGAGGGGAGGCCTGGTGGGTGACCCTGCTCCCTGTGTACTTGGGTGAATCCTTTCACCGCTCAGTGCCTCGTTTTATTCACCTTAGAATGGATGTAACCATTCCGAACCCTTCAGCAGGGCTAACGGTGCCCACACTCTTCTGCTGAGGCCTGTGGATGGAGCAAATGGCTCCCATGAACCCAGCAAAGCAGGCTGAGTGACAGACCCCTGTGGGACTGGTTTAGCTGTGGGACCCTTGAAAGTGACACGATTTACCTATTCCTCATTTTCCTTATTTGTGAACCAGAGATGAGAAAACCCACCTCAAAGTTGTGGTGAGGATTACACGACTTCCCGTATGTGTGTCTGGCCCTACAAATGTGGGTCCCAATTATGTCTTCAAATTATAGATAAACTCAGAAAGCCAACCTAGTGGGCTATGTGGACAATTGGGTAAACTTCTCTGGGTTCCAGTTTCCCTCTTGGTGAAAATACCTCCCTTCTATTCTGCAGGCAGAAGACAAACCCAGAGAAGACAGGTCTATATAGCCCTTTGCCCTCCACTCAGAAGAGGGCTATATAATCCCAAGATCTGCATTAGAGGTTTATTCTTTATTCAACCCCAGCCCTGGGAACGGGACCACAAAGACAGGGAGATAAAACCTGGCAGTGAGTTGGCTGAAATTCTGGGGCCACAGGAGGGAGAGCGGAACGTCAGGCATGCAGCGAGCATCCCAGTCATCTTTCCAGGGAAACACAACCTCCCAGGGGGACGCAGTTTCCCCACCCTTTCTGGACTCACAGGGAGGAGGGGAGGGATGTGAGAAGGGACTGTCAAGCGCACCAGCTCTCAGCTGGGAAGCCACAGAGCTCAGCTCATAATAATGTGCTTCATTACAGTGAATAAAAATACTCACAATATCTGATGTTTATTCAGGGCATTTTTTCCCGGGGCCCTTTCTGCTCTGCAATAAACAGACAGTGGAGTCTTTTCACCCACTGCTGAGGTGGAGCAAAGCAGCTGCTCCACAGCTGCTCTGGAACACACAGCAGAGAGCAGAGTTCCAAGTCCGTGAGACGGACAGAACATACTGATTTGGATTCTCCCAGTATCTGAGCTGCCTGTACTGCACCCTCACTTCCTCCCTGCATGGGACCTGCAGAAGCTGGGCTGCTCCGTTAGGCCAGGCCTTCTCAAGGCAACAGTTATGTGGTTATTATCACTAATGAAATAAAATTCTCACAGACTGAGGGTTTCTGTCGCAGGCAGACTCTGCTACGGACTGACATACAGAGAACCACTTATTGGATGGAGCTCAAGGCAGAGGGATTTCGAAAAGGAGACTTTCCAAGGCAAGGGTGTTGCTGGAAGCAGAGACCTAGGGAAATCTCTAAAAAATCTTGCATAAGGTTTCAGTCCTATACTTTATGTAAACCATCTTCCTCCTTGACTCTTTCAAGAACATGGATTGGGTTGAAATCCAAAGATGAGACTGGATTTGGCTGCCTTAGCTCATCAACAAAGGTAACTGGGATCATTGAGCTCTCTTAGCTGTGAACTTGAATTAACCCAGTGCAGTTAGGAATTAGAGATTTAGTCCTATCAGTGCCCCAACAGCATTATTTGCAAAAGCAGAACCCTGCAAAGCTAGAAGAGGATCATTTTTTTTTCTTTTTTTTTTTTTTTTTTAGTAGACCTTGGAATAAAATTAAGGTTTATAAAACATCACAGTTTTATCTATTCGAATCTGCCTCCTGAAATCCCTTAGCTACCGTATGATCTGCTGAAAAAGGGTTTTACCAACCCCATTTAATGAATAAAAACAATTTTCTTCTTTTCTTTCTAAGGAAAGTTTCTAGAAATCCTCAGAGTGAAACAATGGCTGATTCGGGTAGTTTTTTTTTTTTTTTTTTTTTTTTTTGAGGATAGGGGTGAAGGGAGCCATGATAGCTAATTATTGTGTGCCTACCTGCCACCCCCATACCTGAAGATAAAACTAAACAAAAAACGACAGGATCAACTGTTAACTAATCAATTTGGTAATTTCATATAGACACTACTAAAATAAAGAGTGACATTTTTGCTTGACCAGGATTTTCTATTTTTAAAAAAAGCCCCCATGAGGAATTGTTACAGAAAAATGAAGAAGATATATCTCTCAGACACACTAGCTAGAAGGTTAATAGCATAATTTCCCTACAATCTGCTATTTACTATAATTAACAACACAACTAATATTAATATGTGATTAAGCATGCAGAGTGTGTTAAGCAGTGTTCACTTCTTAACCAGAGGATGCTCATGTAAATAAGAAAATGGTGTCTCAGTTCTTTTTAAAAATAACAAATGTGGATGACTACTGCAACTACTAGATTTACATCATTTGCTATGCACTGATGAAGCTTTTCCTTAAGTTCCCAATTTTTAACATCTTTATTATTTATAACAGATAGGTACCCATGATAATTTTCTGAAACAAACATTTTTATCACTAGCCTCTTTCAGGTGCCAGCAATCCCGTGCAGGGAAGTAACAGAGGACAAGCTGGTTACCTCGGTATCTGCAGATACACACACCCTCTTCTAATTAAAGGGGTCAGGCATAGTTCCAATCAGAGCCCTTGGGCTAAAGGTCAAACTCCAGATTCTAGGGTAGTGCGTCTCCCTCCTAAGATGTGTGATCTTAGATATATCTTAACCTCTTTGATCTCCATTTCCTCACCTGTACCAAATGGAGATGATGACAGTACCTGTCCTGGGTACCCCACAAAACTGCCTTGAGGAGCAACTGCAACCATGTCAGCCCAAGTGTTCCGTAAGCGGTAACATGCTCCTGCAGCGTCCTATTGCTGTCAGAGTTTGCACTCATTTTGGAGGAGGATGGAAGAAGGACAAGGTGGGGGGGTGAATCAAGAAAACAGTCAGCTCTTCCACGTTGCTGGCAACTTGGGCAACATCTATCCCACTTACGGGTTTAGCGGAGGGAGCCACCCTGTGGGCTCTTCTGCTGCCTTTGTGTTTGGCACAAGTCACCCTGGGTGACAGGTCTGGGCAGGCTGTTCTGCCAGAGGCCAGGCTTCCAGGGTGAAGGTGAAGTAGGAAGACCTTAGAGTGGGAAGAACCCCAGAGGCCAGAAGGAGGTGGTTATAGGAAATGTCCCCACCTGTCTTCCAAGTCATCTCATTAGGTGAGGGCAGCCTCCAAAGGCTAACACGATGGGACACTGTCATGGGTCAGTCAGTCGTCTGAGCTCAGCTCCTCCACCGATCGGGGGAAATGTCTGTGAGGGCCAATTCTGTGGCAGGAACATTTGCTCTTTCCCAAGAAGGTGGGAGACACTGACTCCAGGTCCTAACACACTTGCTTTTATTTTCTCCCCTTTTTACCCTCCCTCCACCTTGATGGATGGTTGAATTTCACCATCCTTGACTTCAAGCTTCATAAAAATTTTTGTTTGTTTGCCACATAAAAGAGGATTTTGTAAGTCTCCTTTTTAAAGGTAGATAGGTGTGCAATGATAAAATTTTCTTCCCTTTAAATTTAAAAATGCCTTTCTATTTTAAAATTTACATTTTCTATTAAGTTTACATTTGCCTTCTACCCAGACAGTTGTAAGTGGACTGTACAGGGCCTTCTACCTTTTGTTTTTTCTCCCTCTTTTTGGGCTCTTAAGAAAAGGAAAGAAAAAGCTAGTAATTCAATGACAGTAAGTTAACGTAGAACTTGAGTACAATGCCATCCAAAGAGGTGACAACACATTTATCAGCTAAATGACGAGAACAATGACCGATGTCAAAGGGCTCTTAATAAGGTAGCATTATGCAGACTGGCCAGAGGAAATGGCATTGATATATAAATATGGGTACGTTTGTGGGGTGGGGTGGGGTGGGGCGAGGCGGGGAGGGTTCTCTGATAGAGAAAAGCTCTATCCCAGTGAGAACACCTTACGTTCATGTAGTCCTTTGTAATTAAACACCTTTCCTTTGCATGATTTTAATGGTCCTTCATATCTTTGACTCCAAATCCATAGCTCTCTGCCATACATCATGAGCTCTGGGCGTATAGTAAGCAGAACATGGGTCCCGCAGGTTGTGAGCACAGTGCCTGGATGGGAATCCAAGCCTGTCGGGTTCCTGGGGTCTCCTGAGACCTTTTACCCTTCAGAGAGATAGAGGTGCACCTCTCATTGCACGCCACATACAAAAAGGGGCAAGTGTTTGTCCGTGAACTGAGTCTAGTCACAATGAAGGACTTTAAGATCAAGTTCTACTGTCCCTTCCCATAGGATTCTATGATCATCCAGGAAAAGAGTAATCATCCCACATAAAGAACAAACAAGGACCAGAAAACACCTCCCACCTGCCTGCAGCTTAGGTGGTGACTGTGCTTTTGACCTCTAGCACCCTGACCAGCCCTGGTACTGCCCATCATGGGCAAATGCTCCCGACTTCCAGGTATCATTCCTTGTGTGTGTATGCACTATATTTCTTTCTTTTTTTTTTTTTTTTTTTTGAGACGGAGCCTCAAGCTATCCCCCTGGGTAGAGTGCCATGGCATCACAGCTCATAGCAACCTCCAACTCCTGGGCTCAAGGAGTCTCCTGCCTCCGCCTCCCAAGTAGCTGGGACCAC